>SRQL01000097.1:0-62335 GCA_018360575.1 Claviceps sp. LM454 group G7 | reverse complement strand
TATATGTATGCACTTCGACTCCCAGCAAAATCATACCGACTCTTGTCGTTGAGATAATCAGGATTAAAAATGAAGGTGTTGAAAATTGTTCGCATGGGTGCATTGTGCGCGGAGGTGAAGAGCACCATCTACGATGGTGAGAGCATTCGAAACCAAAAAGTAGTGTGGGGCTGTAGCACGAGAAGTTACAACCCACCCGCCACGCGAACGAAAAGGCGAACGGTACGGAGGTAGGTACCTAACGCCGTTACAATCCGTGGGGCGACGTCATGGCGCCTTCCACTTTCACTCGAAGCTCACGAGTCACGAACTCGTGAGGAGACCGTACAATCAAACCATGCTGGAACCAA
This sequence comes from Claviceps sp. LM454 group G7, assembly GCA_018360575.1. Lineage (NCBI taxonomy): Eukaryota > Fungi > Ascomycota > Sordariomycetes > Hypocreales > Clavicipitaceae > Claviceps > Claviceps sp. LM454 group G7. The sequence continues at coordinate 61,985 of SRQL01000097.1, read as the reverse complement.
GGGCAGGGACCCGGTACCATGGGACTCCAGACCGAAGTGCTCCCAGGAGTCCAGGAGTCCCAGTGCCTCGCGTTGCTTAAGCCTTGGCTACAATCGGGACCTCGGTTTCTCAGACCTCCATTAACCTCCTGATTCATCGACATCGACAGTATTCCTAGAACTGAACTCACTCCTCACCACCGCCATCCACTGGCTCCTTTCCTACTCAGAGTCTTTATTCATTATCCTGCCAACTGTCTAGTATCTTGCACTCGCGCCCATCACCTTGCAGACCTACACAACTCCTATGAATTCTGAATCCTGTACTACCGAGTACGTGCAAATTTCAGGTTTCCAATCGCCGTTCTAGTCTATCTTGAATCGTCGCCAGACCGTTCCAGAATTTTGCTCCACCACCTTGCCATCAATATATTCCAATCCTAACTCCCTAAAAATTCCTGACAACCCTGCCATCTATCACAAAATACATGAGCCGCAACTGAACCGCCACGACCATCGAGATCTTGAAGCTCTGGCGGCTCTCCTAAATTTCACGCATCATGGATGATGGCCAGTGCAAAGGAGCCGTGGAAGAGAATGGCAGTGCCTCACAGGACGACATCGAGAAAGGCGCCTCCCAACAACTCAAAAAGCAGCGCCCGCGAGAACTGCGATTTCAAAACGATACGGCGCATTTGATCCCGAGGTAGAAGCCCCCATCCAGCTAAAGCACCCTTCTCTGTCGACTTCACATACAGCGTGTAGTGACTGACATGAAGCATGCTAGCCGGTGGTGGTTTGCATCCTCTGCCTTTCCCATGATTGCTGCGACCCTGGGCCCGGTAGCATCGGCGTTCAGTATATGCGCCTTGGGATCGCAATGGCGACAACATCTATTGCCTGAGAAGAGTGTTGACCTGGCTGAATTCGTGGATGACCCTGCCTGGTACGTTGATGCCACTGCAGACTCCTTCATGCGCCGAGTGCAGCACGAGCTCTAATACTTGATATCTTAGGCTTACAATCGTCAACGCCATTCAGTTGGCAGTGGCTCTCGTGTCCAATGCATTCCTTTTGCTGAACATGACTGAGAGAGTTCGCTTCAGCGTTGCTCAGCCAATAACTATTGTTGGCTGGTAGGTACCGTTCTAAGTCTCATACAAACACGGGAACTAATCTGCCTAGGTACATTTCCGCCATATGTTTACTGTCACTCAACGCGACCGCTGCTGGACCACTACTAGACGATCTCGATTCACCGCAAGACTATATATGGTCGCAAGCATTCTACTATGGAATATGGGCTGCCATTCTCTACTTTGTTGACGCCTCTTTAATGGCCGTCACGTTCTGGGGGGCTTCCTCGGGACACTATGCCAAAGACTTCAATCTCACCCCGAGCCAACGTACACTCATGCTCCAGACGATACTGTTTTTATCCTATCTTCTCTTCGGTGCTCTCATATTCTCACACATTCAAGACTGGCACTACTTGGATGCCGTGTACTGGGCCACCGTGACTTTATTCACTGTCGGCTTTGGCGATTTTGCGCCCACCACCAACATCTCAAGAGCTTTAGTGCTTCCATATGCTCTCGTTGGTGTCATCAGCCTTGGTTTGGTCATCAGCTCGATTCGGAGCATGATCTTGGAACGAGGTCGACGTCGACTGGACGCACGCATGGAAGAAAAGAATCGTCGAAGAATCATTCGCACCATGACCAAAACTGGCCACGATGAGATTTTGAGACCGATCTTGGGTGACATGGATTTCGCTGGAGGCGCCTCAGATCCTAGCTTACCACAAAATGAGTTCGATCGCCGCCGAACAGAATTCTTGTTGATGCGAAAAATTCAAAAGCAGGCAGCTATACGTCGCAAATGGTCAGCTCTGATTATCTCGGGCAGCGTCTGGATCCTGCTCTGGCTCGTCGGGGCCGTCATCTTCATGCATTGCGAGAGGCCGTATCAACAATGGACCTATTTCGACTCATTTTATTTTTGTTTCGTGTCTCTCATCACCATTGGCTACGGCGATAGGACACCTCATTCGAACGCCGGAAAGGCCTTCTTCGTCTTCTGGTCACTCTTGGCTCTACCTACAATGACCGTTCTTATTTCCAATGCTGGGGATACAGTGGTCAAGTTTTTTCGCGATGCGACCATCCGCGTAGGTTCCATGACAATTCTGCCGGGCGAGGACGGACTCACTGGAAGCGCCAAGTATGTCGCCAATCGCTTGTCTTTGGGGCGCATGTTTCGTAACGCGACCAACGCCATTCGCGAGCGTGAAAAGCAAAAGAGGCAAATCAAACGAACAACGAGCATGGTTGGCTTCAATCTCGGCGATGTTGATGACACGACGAAGCAAAGGGACCATTCCCGCAGCAATTCTGGCTCAGGCTCTCACATACATCCCGATGCTGGTATCGACCGTCAGGGCAAGCACAAGTTTTGCGAACCGGCCGCAATTCCCGCGGATAGACCATCCTTGTCACAAGTCCGTGATCACCTTGACCATCTTCCTACCGGCACAGACCTACACATACTCCTTGCGAAAGAGATACAGCTTGTAAGCCAGCATCTTAGAGAGCCTGAGCCTCGGCGATATACTTTTGAAGAATGGGCTTGGTATCTCGGTCTCATAGGCGAAGACGAGCGAGACCCCATGAGGCATCAGAAAGTGGTTCCTAAGGAGAAGCACGGCCGACGAAAAGGAACTGGGGACCAAGCCCGACAGAAAGACACCGTTGAGGAGGGTGTCTTCCCACAAACCGCGGACGTGGACCTGAACAGTGCTCCTCCTGGTGCTGTCGAGGCAGCTGCCGAGCTTGGCATGATCAACAGTGACCGCATCAAATGGTCCTGGGTTGGTATACGAAGTCCGCTTATGGGCGGACAGGAGGAAAGTGAATGGATCCTGGACAAATTAATGGGACGACTGCAGGAATCCTTATGGGAAATGAAACTTGATGAAGATGGAGATGTGTAATGAATATGACGAACGAAACGAAACAACATCATATGGCATACCGACTATCTACGATCGGAAGCGGCGTTTTAATTTGATTACATCGATACCCTGGGCTCATGTTCCCCCTTCTTGTTCTTTTCTTTTGTCTTGAGAATACTTACCAATCTGGCATCAATTACATTATGCCTTCTGTTATTATTGCTTTGGAGTCGTGAGCTCGCTGCGATGTCTATGACATGTGTCAAAAAGACTGGGAATCCTGTACATTAATAGCGAATACATTTTGGAAGCATTCTATACGTCTTGTTTTAATGTACAAATCAGAAGGACTTTACGCGGAATATGTACTATGTATGTATCGAGTAAGTTCCGTTGCCTTGACGTTAAAGTCTGGAGAAGCGGAGGAGGTGGACGAATTGACAAGAATGGCATGTTGTATAACCGAGTAATAACACAGTCACATCATCGATGTGTTTCGTCAACTTTGCACTGTAGTTACAAGGGTATCAACAATATCATGTGTAGATTACCTTGTAGTATTTGTAGTTGCACATCGCGAGCAAAAGGGCTTTCATCACACGTGTTACCGTTACGAGGGTTCACAAAGCACCCCCCCCTTTCACGCCTTCTATGATAATAATACACTGACATGCAATCCATAGTCAAGGAGAATGAGGACTTGGTTATCATTCGAATCATAGCTGGCTTACTTGCGATCTGATGTCCTCTATTCCATTTGAAAAAAAGCTACTCCCGCTCGAGAAAAAAGAAATGCTTTAACTCTAGTACAAACGCTGTGACTCCTCACAAAGCACCTAAACTTGGGTAGTCTACCGCTTTTCTCCAATGAAAACTACTCGCGTTCCTCGAGTCCTCGACCTTGCCTCTCCATTTAATTTCCACCACCCACCAATATCCTCCTGTTCCTCTTGATAACCGCATTTAACCCCTTTTCCAGCTTATCCGTCTCCCTCCTCGCGGCAGCAAGCCGACCCTCCGCATCTTCCACACTCATCAACGAGATGCCACCAAGTCCGTTCGCAGGACCAATCTTGCTGACATCTGCTGCGGGAACGCCGCCACTGGAAGAGAAGTCTTGCATAGCACGTGCTCCGTCAGGGGCGCTGTATATGCCCACCCCGGCAGCTGCATCTGGGCCGTAGAAGTAGGGAGCCAGAGCATTGAGACTGGCTGCAGCGGCGTCGCGGAGTGGTGACGCACCCTTTGGGAAGCCCATGTTGGCGGCGTCCAGGTTGAGGCGCGGCAGGACATACTGGTTGATGTAGCTGAGGGCATCTTCGCGCTGAAGCTTACCGATGGGGTCCTGGGAGTTGGGCTGCGCCGTCGCGGGGAAGATGTTGGGACGGCCGTTGGGGACAGCACGTCCCTTGATGAGAGAGAAGGCGCCGGTCCCTGGCTGATGTCGTGGGGCCATGAAGGCTCCCGGGTTGTCGGCGGTGGCGGCAATAGCTGACTGCAGGTCTAGAAAGGCGTCTTCTTCTTCGGGTGTCAGGCCACGGATGCAATCCCCATTAGGTGTGATGAGCATCCTGCTGCCATCGACGTGAAACTGTTTGCGAACCGGCTTGCCAGCCCGGAGGGCGACTAGGTCGCCATCTTGAATCTCTCCACACTTGCAGGCGCACTCTTTGCAGTATCCGGACTGGGTTGCGGCATTGGTACCGTGTGTTTGATCAGGTCGAGAGGACGTGCTGCTGACGGGTTTTAATATCTGGAGCTTGTCCAAGGCCGTTGTCCAAAGAGAGTTTCTGATTTCTGCAAACACAGACGCAGGGCCGAATTGCTGTCTTTCGGCTGGATCCGCTGACTCTATAGGCTCGACAGACATAATACCAGCGGCCTCTGCGGGCACTGGTGACGACGTTGACGCTGAGAGTGGAGATGCTTTGTCTTCAGACATGTCTCGAGACTTGTCCGTTTCCTTGGCTCTTTCTTTGCCCTTTTCTTTCCCCTTTTCCTTTTCCCTCTCTATTTCTGCCTCTCTTTCACTTTCCTTGTCCTTCCCTTTATTCTTTGCCTTAGCAGCTTTCTTTTCTTTCGCGGTCTTGGCCCTAGATTCGTAATCTTCAGACACTGCCGACCTGCTGGCAATATCGGAATTTTCTAGAGTTGGCTTCGACATTGCTGAGTCAGACAGGTTAGATCGGGCTGATGTGGACTTTGTTGGCTTCTCCTTCTTCTGTTTCTTTTTCCTGCCAATTACGGGCGCATGCTCTTCGGGATCAACTTTGAGGGTCTCTGCTATGACCTTTGTTTCTTGCTTCAAGACTTCCTTGCGCTGCTTGCGTTGTTGACTCTTGGTAGTACTGCGGACAGCGGCGGATCCAATTTTACTTGGTGGTGGCGAGCCCGCGCGGGAAGCAGGCACAGAAGCCGATAGCATCGAAGCACTGTCACTAGCCATTTCACTCAAAGGGGTGTCTGGCCCATGAGAGCCAAAGATGGCTTTGCCGGGCACGGTCTGCAGGGGAGAAGGCAGTACCGGTGTCTCTATACTCTTTGGTGTGGACAAAACACGAATCGTTCGTGGAGCATTGCGTGGAGACGGAGACGGAGAACTGGTCGCGAGAGGAGGCAGAGCAGGAAGACTGTACGGCATGACGGTAGGTCGGTCAGGCTTTACCTTGCTTGGCGTGTCTTTTGAAGCGGCTGCCGTGCTAGAAAGCGGAATGTTGACCTGCTTCGTCAATTTCGCTGCGGGGCTTGAAGTTGTGTTGCCAACGCCCCGGGCCTTCTTCTCAACCGCCACATCACTGCTCTTCTTTGGTGCCGGAGTAGTTGTCGGAGTCGGAACAATCGGTGCAACAGAAACAGTAGACCGAGCCTTGCCCTGTTGATGAGAGCCAAGTGCCGGGAAATCCTCATCCTGCAAGTTGGAAAAGCTCTGTTCGCGTGCTACAGGCCGCTTGGATGGAGTGTGCGTCGAGTCTGTGCCTTCCACTGTAATAATCTTGTTTGATTTTCCAACATCCGCACTCACGGCCGTCTTCTTCCTCGGAGTTGGCTCCGGCGTGATAGTGCCTCGTTCTAAGCCAGGTGGAGGGGGAACCTTGGGCAGTGCTGGTACAACATGAGGTTGGCGATGCTGGCCAATACTAGGAGATGGCATGGACGAACGCGGAGAGTTGACAAGCGAGTTGGCAATGTTTTGAGGAATAGCAAAACCGGGAGGCACAGACTGGCCGACATGGCCGATGGCCGTCTCAAGACCAAATGTTGGCGCTGAGAACACCCTTTGAGGCTCCTCATCTGCCACCAGGGCATCGACTGAATGGGTGACCTCATCCAACGAAGGCAATTCGTCCTCTAAAGAAAGAAAGAAAAAAAACTGTTAGCCAAATGTTCCTCTGTATAGTTTGATGAACAGCATAACAGATAATCCAACCACAATGTCAACACTGGCAACATCTACGGCATAAAAAGACATGGCTTAGATACATGATACAATTGAGACATTGGCAAGTCATCTTACGGCTTCCATCATCGTCTTCCCCGGGGGGACAATGAAGGGAGCGGCAAAGTTGGAGAGAATAGACAACGTTGCTATATTCTGACCAAAGATGCTACCCTCTCCTGAGGCGTGCATCAGTGCCCGAGTAGTTAAAGTACATGTAGAGGGTAAGCGCAAATACTTTTTTGTGGAAGACGATGATGCTTGCCTGACGTGACCATACCAATTTATCCCAGCTGTGCCGATGCCTACTTCCAGCCCATAGAAACCCAAACATGAAGATGAAAGGAATCGAAAAAAAAAATCATTCGAGGTCGCGATGCGCTTCGTGCAAGACTTGCCGCTCATCCTGACTACAGGCGCTTCCGCGGACTCGCAAACTGTCTGCTTGATCATAAATGAAGGGTATGCGGATCTTCATGGTCCATTGAGGCTAATGCAGCCCCTTTGCCGCATATTGCCGATGTAACGCCAAGACAACGTGGAGAATTACATTAAGAGCGGAAAGCACGCGCAATGCTTGACCAAAACAATGAATGAGACAAAGAAGGGATCAAAAAACGAGAAAAAAATAAAATAAGCCATGTCCCCGTTCTCGGATTTTGTTATCAAATCCAGAGACGGAATTACCACCGTCCGTAGCCAGTGTTGTACATCATGTTGGGGTTGTACCCACCTTGACTCTGACCACCACCGAACAGTCCTTGTCCAGTAACTCCTGCATTGCCTTGGGACTGGTGCTGCATTCTTGCTTGCAAGATGCTCGGGTCCGCAAGATCTACTAGGCCACTCCCTCCGGATGAGGAAGTGTTAGCATGTCTGTGCTTTTTGCCCTTCCTCTTCTGCTTCGAACCGAAGTCTTGGAATGCCCCAGAGGGGTTGCCATAGAGCGATGCCAGGAGGCCAGAAGCAGGAGCTGGGGTGGAGGTAGAGGAGGATGGATACTGATTGGAAAAAGAAGAAATCATGTACTCACGCTTTCCCATGTCAGGAGGCTGGCTGTTGTTTCCTCGATTGCGGCCAATTAGAGTCTGAAGGAGATCGGTGGAAGTATCCTTGAGGGCTCCGCCAAAGCCTGAGCCAGCGCCGAAACCCTGGCCAAACATACTGGGTGGCGTGCCAGTCGACTTAAGACCGGGAGGCGGCCCAGGCATCGAGTTTCCGTAAAACTGACTGCCTGCCTGAGACTGAAACACACTGGGCATCATAGATGACTGCTGAGCCATGATTCTAGGATTGGCAGCCAATTTGATATTGCTGGTGGCGTTGTTGGTCTCATTGGCAAAGCTGAATCGAGATGACTGACGGTTGTGGCCAGGGCTCTGGAACTGTGCAGAGATACCGGGCGGCATCTGGTCGCCGAATCCAGATTGAGTGCGAAGAGCAGCAAGTTGCTGGGGTGTCATGGATCGACTCAAGCCGGCGGAAGCTTGCGGAAAGCCTGATCCAGCGCTTCCGGATCCATAAGTCACGTCCATACTTCCACGTTGAATGGGAGGTTGTGACCCGGGTTGTCGCTGATCGAATCCATGTCCGTCGGTGGCAAGTTCTCTATCTTCCGGCTCACCACCTAGGGCTAGGCTACCGCCAGTCTCCGGCTCGCTTTCAGACGGAGGAAGCATTGCCAGGGTCCGGTCTTCCTGATCAAGACGGTTCTCCATATCTTCGCGCATGGCTCGTCGTTTTTCGCCACCGCAAGGGTCAAACATCGGAGGATTGATGCTATAATCATAATCCTTTGCTGCATCAAAGGCTGGAAGTCTCAAGGCATCCAAGTCTTTCAGTAAGGCGAGAAGATCGCTGTCTCTGTCCTTCTTTCGCCGAGGTTCGGCTTTTTTGGATTCAGATGATGCAGGCGCTGTCGGCTGCTGAAGCTGTTTCCCTTTGTTCATTGCAGAAGAGGCCTCGGCATCGTCGGCAGCGTCCTGGGCAGTCTCGGTTCTTGCTAGTTGGGACATAGAAATAGCAGGACTGGATGCCGCGCCACTGGTGGCATAGCTGCCCCGACGGCTTCTTTGAGGATTTCGTGCCCAATTCGCTGATGAGGGCAGTGCTGATGAGTCCACGCCGTTGTCAGATCCTTCTTTGCTTGCGGTTCGAGCCATGGGTTGAGCAGCGGCAGCGACTGATTGAGAAGAAGGTGTTAGTTGCGGGCCTTGCAGTCTAGAAACGGTGCGATATGAGCCTCCCCCGCCGCCGCCCGGTAACGGTCTCTGAGTTTGAGTGTAGATGCTATTTATGGATGACAAATCCTGCCGAGTGTAGCTATCCTCTTCATCGCCTTCCTCGTGAAGGAACATACAACCAGGGTTGTTACACTTCTCATTCTTCAGCCACGCAGAGCAATATTTGGTCGTACCATGCTGGGCTTTCAGAACTCGGTCACCATTCTGCGATCCATGTACCGCCTGAATACATTTCAATGCCTCGTCTGGCTTTTCGAAGGTGACGTAAATGCCAAGGGAGTGATGCTGTCCATCTGGACTTTTGCGATTGCTGATGGAGATTTTCTGTATCGTTCCATACTGGCCAAAGAATTCGGGTCTTCTCAGAGTTTTCAGCAACTCGTCCTCCCGGACAGTTGGTGCCAGACCAGTGATGTAAACCAGGTTTTTCTGTACAACTCGCACGCCAACAAGGTTCTTTCTATTTTCTCTTTCGGTTTCGCGTTTCTGTAATTCTTTCTGCCGTTTCTCTTGCGCTCGCTTCTTCTGGTTCTTATGTATGTTTGCACGGAACTCGGCCATCCTAGGCATGTTTTGTTAGTATCCTAGTTTGTGGTCCGTGATTGGAAGCAATGGGCTTTCTGAGCTGCCTCAACAGGAACTCACTCTTCTTTCGACATCACCTTGTACTCTATTGTCTTTTCGTCGTAGGGTCGTCTACATGCTGGACACAGGCCATTCATGTTGTTTCTGATGTTGTTGAAGCAGAACTGACAGACCTACAGTTGAGTCGTGTGAGTAAGAAAGGGACTTGAGATTGATGACGAAGACTTGGAAGGTAATCCAAACCTGATATCCGCAGGGACATGGTCGAAAGTTACGATCAGAAAGATCGAATTCCTCGATGCAAAGAGGGCTGTTGAAGTAGACGATATTAGCAAGTTTCGTCGAAATCCGAAAGTTTCTCCTAGACATGCAACACCAGTCGATAGATTGGCAGAGGACCTCGGATCGGTGTGCGATGCGAGCACGAAATGCAGGGCAGGGGGGGATATTTACCAGACATCTTCCTCTTCTTCTATGAAGGAATCTTGTGGTGCCATGACGTCGGGTAGGATGTAAAATACGATACCAAATGAGGTTGGGGAAAATGAGAGATGCAGAGGTGGCGATGGGGCAGTTAGTCGTAAGCAAGGAGACAGGCGTTTAGTTGTTGATGGGGGGTGTAGCTTTTGAGAGCATGTACGATGCAGACCTCCGAGTAAGCGCTGGTCACAAAGTTCACTTTGTTCTATTGCCAATGGCCATAATGGCGTGGATCCTCCGTCTCACGTGATACAGTCTCATTTGCCAGGACCTTGCCAACAGGACAGTCGAGCTCGGCAAATCGTCGGCTTGTACTTTAAGGCTATCCTCCCCACAGGCCTTCTACCATTGATGAGCATTGAGAAGGCATCATCGGAGGCTGGCCACGACTCACATCACCGCTCACCTCGGACGTCGATCTCTGGACTCCCACCCCGTCAACAGGACTCCAATTAACACGGCCATGGCGACAAAGATGTTTCGAAACCGGACCCTAGCCTCGGTGCTGCGGCCACAGGCTACCGTCAATGGCCAGGCGGTTCGCGCCTTTTCTGTGTCGGCCGCCCAGCTTGTCGCAATGCCCAAGGATGCCGAGAACATGCGATTGGCACCCCGAGACCACATTGGAACACTCAAGGCCCCTCTTGTCAACCCGGCCGACAAATATCAGAGCAAGGCGGAAAGCATGCACAAGTACGGAACTTGGTTGATGGGATGCTTGCCAAAGTACATCCAGCAGTTTTCCGTCTGGAAGGACGAGCTCACCATCTACATTCCTCCTTCAGGAGTCATTCCCGTCTTTACTTTCCTCAAGTGTATGTGTAGCGGCTTGAATCTTCTGCCACACATTTTTTTGCGCGGACAGAATTGAGAATTCATTCTTGCGAGCCATGACCTTTTATTGTCATCACCTCGGACATTGCAACCTCGTCACTTGCCCCGAATGCTTATCCTTTCTTTCTTAGATAACACGGCCGCCGAGTTCACTCAAGTCAGTACCGTTACAGCAGCCGATTATCCCACCCGAGCAAAACGATTCGAAGTCGTCTACAACCTTCTTTCCGTCAGACATAACTCCCGCATCCGTGTCAAGACCTACGCCGATGAAGCTTCCCCCGTTCCCAGCATCACCCCCCTTTATGACGGCGCCAACTGGTACGAACGCGAAGTATACGATCTCTTTGGTGTCTTCTTTACCGGCCACCCTGATCTTCGACGTATCATGACAGATTATGGTTTTGAAGGCCACCCTCTGCGTAAAGATTTCCCGTTAACAGGATATACCGAGGTCCGGTACGACGAGGAAAAGAAGCGCATAGTTACGGAGCCTCTGGAGCTCACACAAGCCTTTCGTAATTTCGAGGGCGGTTCAAGTGCTTGGGAGATGGTTGGACCTGGCGAGGACCGCAGACCTGATTCGTTCAAGCTTCCTACCCCTAAGCCAGAGGAGAAAAAGGAGGAGCCTAAAAAGTAAAAATAATGGATTTCTATTTGCACAGCTGATGGGCGGGTCTAGAAACAAAACTCTGTACTGTATATGATTTCTCTTTGTCAAGAGCCTAAGAGCTTGTCAACTCCCAAATAGAGCAGGGCGTCACAGGCTGATGTCGTGTCTTTCGTAATTTCACAACAACGCAACCCTCGTCATGCCATCGTAAATACACGTCAAACACTCTACGGCCTGCCTGTTCAGTTTTCACAACATCCTGACTTCCTCGTCCCATAATAAGGATGTGCCTGACATGCATACTGCTAAGGTTGGTTGCTCAAAAGTCATGCCTTTATTTGGTATATTTGATTGCATTTGCCGCAACAATCTAGGTGACCCCCATCACTGCCATGCCACCATCAAAAAAGGTTCTCTCTTCCATTGATTCAAAGCAAGAACATGAGCGACGGCTTTAAAAACATTATAAGAATACACGGCCGTTGTCAGTCTCGCGCTCTGCACTTCGAGTTAAAAAAAATAAGTACATGAGAGAAATTTGTACAGAGGGCGGTTCGGAATCAAGAGCGTAGAAAGATGTGAACAGCCGCACCAGTTCTTTTTATCGCTGGTATAAGTGCATGCTTTCGAACAAAAGAGAGGAGAGTATTGACGAAGGAAACCAGATTTTGGACGCCGCCGCGCATGAAATGGCCTTCGTCAACAGCAATCTGCTCATATGTACAAATCCAGAGCGAGATTCTTTTCCAGAGAGTCATGCCTTCTACCTCGGGCGATGACGAGACAATGCCTTTAATCTGCTGGTCAAGTGACCCGCCCGAAAGATTAAACTCCGCCCGAATGCTAAAAAGGGGTCGCGCTCTCATATACAGCTGTGGCGCTTTGCTTGGTCGCGCCGAATCCCAACGCTTGTATTGATATTCTGCATTGTTTACCTGGCATGGTAAATCGGCGAGATTTGGGTTTTTTTTGGTCTTCACATCATTAGTAAAGCCGTGACTATGGCTGATGAGGAATAGCATTCAAGAAATTGGTAGGAATGCAGTTCACCATATGCCGTCACCACCATGCCGGCGATTATTTGAATCGTTGTTTTGATATTGATAATAGTCCTTCACGCTGTGGCCGTAGCCTTCCTGGTCGTCGTAGTAGCCTTCCTGATTGTCATTGCCGTGGTCATCCTCGTAAATCTGAGCCTCGTCGACATAGTCACAACCCTGATCGTCGGGGCCGGATTCGGCATATTGGACAGCAGCCTAGAGTGATACTCGTCAGTTCGTAGTCTTGATATACACGTAATAAAATGGTGACAGGAGGCGCAAGGCAGACGAGTCAGAACTCACCCTATGATAGTCAAAGTTGTATTGTTCAAGACTATTCTCCGCATCTTCGTTGTCGTCTTGTTGCCGAGACGCGTAATCTTGCTCCTGCCGCTTTCTCCGTGCCTCTTCTTCTAATCTCTTTTGTTGCGGCGACGTGGGCACGTTCATTTGAGGATGCATGGCTTGGACAATGGCCAAGTAGCTGTACATAAAATTACTGAGGAGGACTTGGCTAAGAAGTGGTCGACGAGCATTGGCCAGCTTGATGTGAGCCATCCGATAGATGGCCCTCTCTTCCAAGAGGGGAAATCGCGTCCAGTTATAATCCACGTCTGGTTGTAACGGTTTGTAAACCGGGTGCTCTGGAATCTGGAGAAATTGGGCCTTCTTGGTTGCTTTTTCCTTCTCTTCCCTTCGCTTGCTGCCTCCGAATATGGACGAAAAGATGCTGCCATCTTTTTCTTTCTTGGATTCATTCTTGCGATGGCTGTCCTTTTTCCTTTCTTCGAGTAACTTGCTGTCAATGTTGTCTCTGTCTAGAACAAGACTTTCGCGTCCCTTAGCTATCGTCTTTTCAATAGAGCTTTGGATCACGTCGAGCCGGGCGGTATCAGACGTTCTCTCGACCAAAGCCTTAGCTTTGGCTCTTTTGCTTTCCTCCTTCTTCTTGTCTTTGTCATCGGTCACGCCCTTGAGCCACTTCCAGGCGCCCCCTGACTTGCTGGATGTACTTGCAGAGTCATCGTCTTTATCTTTTTTGGACTTCTTTTCATGCTTCTTGTCGATCTGACTAAAGGTAGGTATTACCGTCAAATTATCTGTTCGAGATGCGTCGCCACTCAATAGAGAAGATGATGATCCAAGGTTATTATCGCTGTAAGATGATTGTTGTGAGGGCGATGTCTTATGCAAGTACTGTGTTTGCGGACTCGATGTGTGTATGGGCTGGGACTTCGGAGGCGGGGCTGCATGTCTGCTGGGTTGGGCAGCGGAAGACTCTTGCGCTACACTCTCGGGCGTTTGAGAAGACATATCTTGGTTGGCCGAGCCTGTACTCTGTGACAGCGACCTCTGGGATGAGGTTCTGGGCAGATGATGATCTTCGAAACCGTGGCTTTCATCTGGCGAGATTGCCTCCGACGTCAGTGAAGCCGAATGTTGTGATATCGTGCGGACACTAAGTTGCTCTTGCACGAGGGTTGGCGATGAAGCAACTCCTTCGCCGTCGAGAGTATTGTCGAGGCCTGTAGATGATGATGATGCGACATCTTGCCCAAAGCTATGCTGCCTCTTGATAGCTCGCGTCGGCCTCGAAAAATTCTCTGTAATCGGTTCTGATTGCACTCGATTGAGTTCATATCCATGCGGGGCTTCAACGTTTGGTGTAGCATAGGTATCGTGCCCGTCCGATTCTTGTTGTCGCTGTGCCATGCGCTTTGAAAATGGAACTCGATCACCAGAACGTAAGCTTCCTCCCTTGCGATACGTCGTCCTTGTGGATCTCCTCAACCCCATCCCTGGTGCCATTGGGAGAATTGGCATATCGTCAGAGCTACCCTGTCCTCCATTGCAACCACTCCGGGATTCTTGTGCGAATCTTTGAACGGCTCGAGTAGGATCCTTAACCAGGTCGTCAAGCCTCAATTCAGGGCTCTGGAATCCACCACTGGATCGCTTACTCCCTAACCGTTCAGCACCATCCACGTAGCCAACAGCACCTTGCCCCCCCGAATTATCTATCTGCCGACTGAGCATGGATTTCCTCCGATGTAGTGAGTCAGAATCGCTCCCTTTCGAGTCGCCTTCGGCTGTGAGATGGGATTCTCCTGACCTCCGCCTGATTGATTGTACACGTTTTTCCAGAAACGACTTGAACTCACTCGGAGCCAGCTCGGGGTGAACGCCCGCGGGAACCCAGAGAAGTCTCGAAGGGTCATTCTCGTCGTCATCTCCTGTGGGCGCGATGACTGGCATCGCAGAAAGTCCCATCGGTGGCATATCGGGATCAATACTGTTACCTACGTCCATCGACATACGCCGCAGAGCTTGTAGGTTGCTTAGTTCCTGGGCAATATCTTTAGGGTTATCGATGTTCGTGAGAGGAAATTGAGATCCAGATGCATCGGCCTGCACGTCGCGCAGAGACGGCGCAGGCGACCCTGTCAAATGAGAGGTCTCATAATGTCTACTGCCTCGGCGGTTCGGCGATGGTACGTGTAAGGTGTGCGATTTTCTGAGAGAGGTCGGATGGTCTTCGTAGGACTCGTGTGAGCTAGAAGGCTCATCTGAAAGTGAGCGGATCAAGGGTCTGCGAGGGTCGGGATCGGACATTGGAGACGGCCGATGTATGTGTTCGTGATACGACGAGCCGTCCATGAAGCTTAAAGGGCGACCCCCGCCCTCGGAGCCCGAGTCATCCTCCTCTCCGTATAGTGTTCCTATGGCTTCTGTGACATGATGACTTGGGTCCGAGATAGAAAGTTGATTCGTATGACCGCGTCTGCCGCTGTAAGTACCCGCGGCTTCCTCGCGGGTTCGAGAGGGGTTCTATTAATAGAAGACAAGTTAGGGTTCGGGAGGTCAACGTGGGACAACTAGAAATAGAGAGTTGGGCAACTCTCGGTCGTTGGAAACATGCTGCTGCTCATTGGTTTCTGGCACCCCCTGATGCACTCACCATCATCAAGAGCAGACTGGAGAGTTTTGAACAAGCACCTCCAATGCCTCTAGACCCTTCTCTCTCTCAGCTGCGAGCTCCAACAGCCAACGCTTCTTGCCCAGGAAAACGGCCTTATCATAAGCCAAAAGGGCAGTGTGCGATGCTGACCTCGACGCCGTGCCTAGTCGACTGATCGACAACAGGGCGGCGAAGAGAGCGCCTCCTAAGCCCAAGCCTAGCAATCGATCAGGTTCACCGTCGCATGAAGAGTGCAAATCGTGTAGCGAGACTTGTCTTTGCTCGAATCGCGGGCAGGAGGCGAGTATCACCGGCGGCGGGGAGTAGGCCGATTAGAAGGCCTGTCTGGAAACGCAACTCGAATGGGTGTTGCTTGGATGAGGTGAAGTGCACCAAAGGGGCTGTCACCTGCAAGAATCGGTGGATGTCAGCGTTGCGTTGCTGAAGGACGAAATTCAGTTGTTGTCTGTCACGATGGAGTTGAAGTAAGCCATGCGGTGAGGCTGCGACGGGAAAGACAGCCAGTGTTTATGGGTAGCACGAGCAAAATACTAGACTGACAATATCATCATCCTTGAAAGCCAAATTGAAGGATGGAGCGACAGCCAGCACGCACTGTCGAGTGAAGTCGGGTAGGGTCTGAGTGTTGCGCCGCCATGAGCAATGCTCCAGGCCCAAGCGAATCACGGTGTGCCGGCCGGCTTGGGCCTTGATAGCCCCTCTCTCGCAGAATCACGGTGTTCCGGGCATGTCACGTGTATGTCTAGCAGGGCAGTTCAGCACTGAGCTGCTTGCAATTCCCCCCGAAATGACTGATTTCAGTGATTAGACATGTTTTCGTCTTTCGATGCTTTAGCGCCGAAGTGCCCCACAAGCAGCCTAGCGTCTTATGGAGGTGCTCAACTTTCATCAAGAGGGCTTGAAGCGACATCAAACGTGTCGATTATGACTGGGCAACTTCGGAGCAGCCACTTGAACACCGCATCTGCCGTATCCCACGCGATATTTGCTGAATTCGGCTCAGAACGCCCGCGACAGGTTGAGAAGCACAAGTTGGAGGCTGCCGCTGTCGCCAGCCGGCACTCGTCCAGCCATACAGGAACCGTCAGGACGAAGCAGGCCCCACCCAGAGCACCACAGTCGGCAGCGCCAGGTCATCACTTCATCACTTCCCATCACTTGGCAGTCAGCAGCCAGGCAGTGCTCTCAGACGGGAGCCGCAACTTCGTCTCAAAGGGGACTAGCCCCGCCTTCAGACGTGCTCACTGCTGCCATGACCCAGAGCCAGCCCCAATTGTCTTCTGCTCTCTGCTAGGTTGTGTTGACTCCGGGAAATCATCTCCATCCAGCCTTGCTTGCTTGTCCAGAGCCCGTGAAAAGCACGCCTCCTTTGACCGCGGTCCATCATTTTCTCGTCGCCCTTATCCGCTCGATACCCGTTCCATCAATATACGGACCGCCTTCACGTTCATCGCTGTTCTGACATATCAGCCGTCGTTTTTTCGAGCGTTGAGATTGTTCAGCTGGGAGCGCGGTCGACAAAATTAGGATGGCTGCTGTGAGTCGCTGTCCCCCAAACTTATCCTATGTACCCCATCCCCGTTGGCTGTACATAGCTGGCAGCTGGTAGACTCTGGGTAATCGCTTGTGTTACACGACGACTTTATTTATACCAGGCTACCATTCTATCATCTTTCCTTTTCTTTCATAACCCATTTCATCCCCTTCCTCCCCTTTTCCAAGTGCCCCATCATCAGACTGGATCTTCAGCTTCGCGTCGCAAATTATCATCACTAGCATGGTCATTACACGCTCCACCATGAACAGCCGTTCTGCAAACACAAGAGGCGCTCGGTCATGTTTGGGACAAACTTCGTCTAGAAGAGGCACTAATCAGTCTCAGCCACGCCCTTATAATAACCAAGGTTATCTTCAAAACGGTGGCAGTGCTTTACCACCAGGCGCTGCACCGCTTCTACCGAACCAAGGACGAGTTATTCAGACTGGGCCTATGCGGGTTCTGTGCATCGCAGATGTCCGAGGTATGACGCTCCGACGGAACTTGATGCGACTGAAAGAGTCAACTATAGTATACTGATCTCTTGATGCCCACAGGAAACCTACGCTCATTGAATGAGCTCGCCAAGCAAGCTCGCGCGGATCACATTATCCACACGGGCGACTTTGGTTTCTACGATGACACGTCGCTGGACCGAATCGCGGAGAAGACTCTGAAACATGTCGCCCAATATTCTCCGCTGATTCCCGAACCCGTCAAGAAGGCGATCCAACAAGGAGGTAACGGACCCGTCAAGACCCGATTTCCTGCCAGCGATCTTCCACTTTCCGAGCTCCCTCTACTGCTCAGCGGTGAACTGAAACTGGATGTCCCCGTCTACACGGTCTGGGGAGCTTGCGAAGATGTCCGTGTACTGGAGAAGTTTCGTTCCTCGGAGTACAGGGTGCCAAACCTGCACATCATCGATGAAGCCCGGTCGATGTTGCTTGAAATCGGTGGCGTCAAGCTTAGACTACTAGGTCTTGGTGGTGCGGTCGTAATGCACAAATTGTTCGACAATGGCGAGGGCCGCACGACTATTGCCGGAGGGCAGGGGACCATGTGGACAACTCTGTTGCAGATGGGCGAGTTAATAGACACTGCGCACCGTGTCTACGATCCCACCGAAACACGAGTCTTCATCACACACGCTTCCCCCGCAAGGGAAGGTATTCTGAACCAGCTTTCTGTTGGGCTGAAGGCCGACTTTTCCATCTCTGCCGGACTGCATTTCCGGTATGGCAGTTCTTACAATGAGTTCAGTGTGAACCCCACTCTGGACCATTATCGTGGCAAGTTGGCCGCTTCAAAGGCTTCCTTCAACGATGTGTGGGAGACCGTCAAAGGCGAGGTTGAGCCAGCTATCGCGCAGAATGAAGCTCAACAGAATCTTCTTAGGAACGCCCTGCAAATCGTTGAGAAGATGCCTTCGACGGCTGCTGGAGGTAATCCTTTTGGAGGTCCGGTTACTGGCCAAGCTGCCTTGGGTCAGGTTGACGAGAGTGCTTTTAAGAACATGTGGAATTTCAATCTTGCAGATGCTGCATTTGGCTATCTGGTCTTGGAAATCCAGGATGGACGTATTGGCACTGAGATGCGTGCGCAGGGCTTCAACTTTTCCCACCGTGGCGCCAAACAGCAGTCAGGTTCCGCCCCCGCTGTCACTGCCAGCGCTTCTTCACCTGCAGTCACTGGCCCTGCTTCAGGTACTCCCATTGCTCCGGTTGCGCCCGCACAGGTACCTGCAGCGTCTACAGCGTCTGCAGCCAGGCGGCCGCTGTCCACGCAGCCAATTAAAGGCGCCGGCAACACCGCTCCAGCACCTGGCCCTGTTAAGCCGGTTACGCCTCAGCTGCACCCGGCGACCAAGGCCGGCTCCAACACGAAAGACACCGAGAAGACTGTGACTGCTCCGAATGGCTCTGCTAATGGCCCGGCAAATAGCCCTGCTCACGTCCCTGCTAATGGCCCTGCAAATGGCTCCGAGCCTGCTTCCTCTCCGCCGTCCAAGACTGCCGCTTCTGACATCATTGGCCTCTTCATCATGAACGTGAACAGCGACGAGCAGTGTCGTGGTTTATTTAACGACGTGGACAAGGGTAAAATTGCCAAAATTGAGAAATGGGGGGCCCTGAACAAAGTTGTCCAGTTCAAGACAATCGAAGACCGGGATGGTGCTCTATCGCGAGTAGCCGAAGAGAACAAGACGCGCACCCAGGAAGATCGAAGCAGACCTCTGGTCAAGGTCTTCCAACATCGCGAGGGGAAGCCTTTCAGCAATCGCGGAGGGGCCGGCACCTGGGGAGGCAACGCCAGGGGCGGTGCCACTGGTAGCGGCTATCGCAATCCGGGAGCTGCAGGGACAGCCAGTGACTCCGACAGCAACCGACGTGGCGGACGAGGTGCCCGAGCCGGACGCGGAGCTGATCGAGCACGAGGCGGTCGTGGCCGTGGCGGCTTAAAGGGAGAAGGGGGTGCTCCAGCTCCCTCAGGGATCACATCGACACCAGCCGAATGAGACTTCTAATCACGGCCAGCCGTCTCAAGAGGCTTCCTGATCCTTTGGGTCATCATGCTTTGCTTTCATCACAACTCTTGTGGCAATCAGGGCCATAGGTCAACTCGCCGCTCGAAGGTATTTCTTCTGATCGCATGTTCTTTACACTCCGGAGCCAGGGTAGGGGGAAAGGAAAGGGAGATGGGAGCCGCGCGTCGTTATTGAGGGTCATCGATTGGGGAGCTTTACTGTGCCAGTGTACTTTAATGAGAGATTAAGCCCGCCCAGGAGCCGACCTCACAAAACGGGCCCGCCTCCCCACGTCTTATGTTGTTCAATTTACTGTTTTTTTCCCTCGGAGTTCTAACTATCCACCTTGTACATTGATAAGAGTATTCTTTTGTGGGAGTGATGTTTGATTAGTGCTGAGAGTACCGAGAATGAGAAGAACACGTAGCATCTATGAATTAAACGAAATAGGAGAAGAGAAAGCGGGGAGCGGTCTCTTCACCTTTGAAGACATAACTCAGGGGGGAAATCAGGACTCAGGAGTCAGAACCCATGGAGACTGGCATTATCTGTGACATTTCTGTTCCAGTGTGATTTGATACATGAATTATTATACACTTTGGTAAAATACCAACCCCCCCGTCATGGTAGCAAGTGAGTGTAAGTTCCCCATTACAGCTCTTCTACAGCGGCTTAATCCCTCTATGGATGGCCGCAATCCCACCCGTCAAATCCTCATACCCATCTCCCGCTACCTCAAACCCAGCAGCAAGAATCATATCCCGAAAAGCGTCCTGGCTAGGAAACCTATCGATACTCTCCACCAGATATTGGTAACTATCCCTATCGCCAGCTACCAACTGCCCAATCATGGGAATCGCACTATAGGACCACCGCTTATAAACAGCGTTGAAGAGAGGATACTTGTCTACTTTTGAGAACTCCAAGCAAGCAAACACACCGCCGGGCTTCAATACCCGGTGGGCCTCTCTCAAGGCTGCAGGGATGTTGGAAAAATTCCGTATACCAAAAGAGACGGTGTATAAGTCGAGCGAGTTGTCTTTGATCTGGGGAGGGAGAACCTCGGCGTTGGCTTCGAGGAAGGATAATGAGGATTGGTAGGAGGCAGGGAGGTCGAGGGAGCGTTGTTGTCCGACGGCAAGCATGTCGGGGTTGATGTCGGAGATGGTGATGTGGACGTTGGGGTTTCCGTTGCGGGTGTTGGCATGGTCGAGGATGCGGAAGGCGATGTCGCCGGTGCCGCCGGCGACGTCGAGAACGTGCTGGGGTTGACCGAGGGGTGTAGTTGCTCCGGGGTTGAGAGAGGAGACGAAGTGGTCCCTGTTGAAAGTTGATTAGGTTAGGACGCACAAAATAGAGCATAGTATATTGTCCCCGCGGCTTTGTTTGTATTTCTAGGTTGTGTTTCTCCCTTGCGAGAGGTGAGGAGGTGAAGGGGGGGGAGGGGTGTGATGTGATGTGATGGACGTACTTCCACAGTCTATGTATGCCCAGAGACATAAAGTCGTTCATCTTGTCGTATGATTCGGCGACGCTTGAAAAGACTCCTGCGACACGTTTTTGTTTCTCACTCTCGGTCACGGTTTCACGGCCAAAGTGTGTTTCGCGATCGGCTGTCGGCGTGCGCTGCGACGTCTGCTGGCATATGGGGCTGCTTGCGCTGAAGGAACGGATCGTGTTTGCGCGATGCAGACATCTTGATGGCTGGAAGGCCTTTGCTGTGCAGCTCCGTAGAGCTCTGCATGCTACCATGTTGATGTGATGCGAGACGACTCTTCCTCAGAGAAATTGGTACTATGGCAAGGAGTACTGAACGTTAATGAGGCTTTTGATGCGGGGTGTGAACTTGTGATACTGGGTTGTGTCGGTGAATATGTACGTATGAGGATTTACGTCCCGTCGGAGGAATGCGTTGGTCGCAAAATCAATGCCGTTGAGTTGGTAGTTACGCCACAATTGGGCAGTGCAAGAGTGTGGCGTAGAGGCAACAGAGAAAGAGAAAACCAAAAGAGAAGATAGGGGGCAAGAAAAGCGAAAAGAGGATGGAAAGAGAATGTCAGGCTTGGACAGAGACACGGCCCTTGATCAACACTTCAGCAGGGCCTAGAAACCTCTGTTTCTTCTGATGACGTGCCTTCTGACGAATCCGTGTCTTCCGTAGTTTCTGCGTCTCGAGCCCGGGCCTGCTGACGTCGATGAGAGTATAGTGCTTGAATATATTCGTTCAACCGCTGTTTCAGAAACCAGGCAACGATGACACAAAGTGCAATGATCCCTAGGATGAGGAGTGCTAGGTTTCCCGCCGGAGATACCATTCTGCCCCCGTCTTCTCCGGCCAACTTGTGGCTGCGAGACCCGCCAGATCGGATGGGGAAAAGCAGATGCAAATTAGATGCCGAAATCGGGATGGCAGGTTGAGCTGGAGATGATTTGAGAGGCAAAAGTTTTGAAGATATCACTCGCACAATTCACGTCACTGCTTGTTTTGGATCAAAAACGAATTGTGATCATCAACGGTTTGTGCAGCTGTGCGCACAGAAGGCTGCCGGCTGCTGCCGGTGTTGATGCCAGAGTGGCAGCTGGCAATAGATACGTAGCTGGCAATAGATACGTAGTTGAGGGTAGAAGAGAACATTCTTAGCAACATGTAGGACGTCCCTCGGAAATTTGAAGATGCCGCGTCACATCATAAGGCTGTCGTCGATATGAGGTATGTATCTAGATTCTAGGTACCTTAGGTAGTTTGTATGTACATATGTACTGTAAGTTGATTCTGGAGCTCGGTTCAACAAGCAGCCAACAAGTTACAAGGCGCATCTTGTGCCGACGCCGATACGCGGCTTCTGTCGGCTCAGACCATCGTCAACCCGTCGCACCCGGCGTCATCAGCCAGAGCCGTGTCCTTGCCTTGCCTTCCGTTCCGTGAGAATGAACGATGCCACAAGAAAATGGTATTTTCTTTTTGGTAGCGATCGATTCCGATACCACGCCCTTCCGCACAGTTTCCAATCTTCGCTCAAGGCTCTCGGTCGATCCTAAAGCATTTCTTTCTCACTAAGCTGCCATGAAGCGTGTCTTACGAAGTCTCCCGCTGCCAAGGGCAAGCGCTTCTGTTACCAAAACCGCCTGCTTGGCTTCACCGATACGGTCTGCCAGCAGTGTATCTCAGCGGCCCGATTCTCCCCACGTATCCTTCCCAGGCGCGGTAAAAAGCGCCTTTGCCAGCTCACTCAGCTTCGAGCATCCTGAAACATACGATGCGCTGTCAACATATCGCGTTGTTGACCAGCACGGCGTCGTGGTTGACCCGTCCTTTTCGCCCGATATCCCGGACGAGACGGTGGTGAAGCTCTATCGAGATATGCTGTACATTTCCATCATGGACCTGATCATGTTCGATGCTCAACGGCAGGGCCGTTTGAGTTTCTACATGGTCAGCGCTGGCGAAGAAGCGGTCAGTGTGGGAAGTTCAAGTGTTTTGGACCCCGAGGACCCCGTGTACTGTCAATACAGAGAGCAGGGATTCTTTAAGGAGAGGGGAATGACGACCAAGGAGTTCATGTCGCAACTGTTTGCCAACAAGAATGATCCTGGGAGGGGGAGGAATATGCCAGTTCATTACGGCAGCAATAGACTGAACATTGTAAGTTGAATACATGCAAAGCGTCAAGGACTTTACTTCTATAGACGCATCCCATGGAAAAGACACTTCGTTTGCGCTACTTTCACCAGCTTTTGCAAATAAACAACTTACATGACTTTCGCTCAGCATACTATCGCGTCGACTTTGGCAACTCAAATTCCGCAGGCGTCTGGCGCAGGATATGCACTCAAGATACAGAAGCTGCAAGACCCTAGCTCCAAAGCCAAAGTAGCAGTTTGCTTCTTCGGCGAAGGTGCGGCAAGCGAGGGCGACTTCCACGCTGCCATGAATATTGCCGCCACAAGATCGTGTCCCGTTGTCTTCATCTGCCGCAACAACGGATACGCCATCTCCACACCAACTTTGGACCAATATCGTGGCGACGGTATCGCCAGCCGCGGCATAGGCTACGGCATTGACACGGTTCGCGTCGATGGCAACGATATTTGGGCTGTTCGTGAGGCTGTCAAGAAGGCAAGGGAAATGGCACTTCAAGACGACGGCAAGCCCGTCCTCATAGAATGCATGACCTACCGCGTTTCGCATCACAGCACATCAGATGATTCGTTTGCCTACCGCGCTCGCGTCGAAGTAGAAGACTGGAAGAGGCGCGACAACCCTATTACGCGACTGAGGAAGTGGATGGAAGCCAAGGGCTGCTGGGACGAGACCAAGGAGAAGGAGGCACGGGATAGCTTACGAAAGGAAATCCTGAAGGGATTCTCGGAAGCGGAGAAGGAGAAGAAGCCTGCAATGCGGACCATGTTTGAAGATGTCTACGAGGAACTGACGCCTGATCTTCAAGCACAGATGTCGGAGCTTCGTGAGATGCTGGACAAGTATCCCGATGAGTATGACGTTTCCGAGTTTGAGGGCGGGAAAGATTCACTCAAGGCCTAGGGAACTGCCATGTGTCTTTTGTAGAATCATTGCCAAGAGGCACGAGATTGTTGTTGACACAGCTCATTGTGAGCAATCGCTCGGCATTGCCAGTCGTCTGATAGTGACGCGTGACGGTGTGAGAGACAGAGAGGCAGCGGAGCGAGTGATGAATTGCGTGTTGCGTGAAACAACAACAAAGGCCTTGGCATTCCAATCAATGGCGATATGCGCGCCTATTCAATGGACTATGCCTTGGCTATCTCTCTCGGTACATACAGGTACGGAGTATGTATGATGTAGGTACATATGTAGTGCGCATGCGTGCGTGAGGGAGTCGAGATAAAGAAAGGCCTTGTAACTTGTTCCATTCCTCCCTTCGAAGTTCGCACACATTGTCTCGTCGAATCCGAGTTGTCTCTGTTCCCGGTTCCGGTACCACATGATCTGCCAGGCCGCAAGCACGCCAAACCGAAACCGGGCTGGGCGGCCCTGAGCGGATGGCGACCGTAGGTAGATTGACGTAGATTGATGAACTAAACACAAACAGTTGTATTGTGTACATACAGAGTGAGACAGAGAGTGAGTGGTCAATTAGATACAGATACCTACCTACATAGGTAAGCGACCGTAGAATGGCAAGCGTAAGCGTGGACGTGGTGGGCCGAACTTCACCTCTTGTCAAGACTCAAGACTCAATGGGTCATCCTTGGACCTTTGAGTCTTTGACCCGTCCGCACTGCGCAGATCCCCTTTCCGGCTCGCCGCTCGCTACAAGTTACATTACAACAACTCCACGAACCTGATGCCCGACTTGCCCCGACTTAGCTTTCGCCCATGACACCGCTGATTGTTGTTGCTGCTACTGCCCACGACATTGCTCCTCGCCCACCGAATGCCCGTCTGACCATCGTCCGCTGCACGACCATAGGCCAAGCGTCGTGAAAGCAAAGCGAAAGGCGAGCCGACAATTACTCCGAGGATTCCGCGCTATCCTGCGTTCTATAGCGTCTTATCAGTGATCACTACATACCTTCTGGTATTGCCGCCAAGTTCCAACCACCGATCGCGATTCGCAGCCAACGACACATCGGCCGAAGCCAACGCACGAGCTCTGGTACCTAATATTGAACAACAACCAGAAAACCCCGATCCCTTTGCCAGCCCTATATCTACATATCTGGATTGACACACAACACACGCCGTATTTTCCAGCTACACCCCTTCGTCGTTGTATCTCAGCGAGCCTGCGCCTGCCCTTCTAATGGCGTAGTCCGGGCATGGCAGAACGAACATTGGCAGGTGACCACGAAGTGCGACTTGCCTCGTCGACATCGACTACCTCCGCTGCTGCGACTGCCTCCACCATCACGCAAAGGTAAGGAAGTCAAGTCATTGTCCTTTTATTCCATTGCCTTGTTTCGAGTCTCTTTTTCTAGAACGTGTCGTCTTGCTGTCGCGTGCGCCTCCACGTCGATCGATGACTCGACTTCCATCCTTAGGAAGGGACCTCGCAGAAGTTGCCTGCCGTTTCCCATCCGTCTTTTCTTAGTATCACATATTTCGGCTGCTTCTTTGCATCTGAATCACCCTCAGTCGGAAGACATTGCCCCTCCGCCTGCCCTTCCATAAATACATGCATGACCGTGGAGGCGACTTTTGGCTGAAGCGACGGCATCTGGATGCATCTGGGTGCAATCCTCCGGTCCAAGTCAGCCATAACGTCATACTCCCTTTTTTACCTTGCATCCCCCTTTTTTCACGCTCTCGGTCCCTATTGTTCGCCCTGCACGTTATCTGCTCTGCACGTTCTGCAATCTGTTGTGCATTGAATTGGGTCTTTATCTCTTCAACACTCGGCATCATTTGTCTGAAGCACCATCGATGCAACGCTTGCACCTATTCCTCGAAACCGCCAGACTACAAGCACCACTCCACTTGATGATGTCTGAGGGAATCACTTCATGATACCGTCGTCGAAACGGCCCTGAATGAGTCCAAGTCGTCTTGATCCCATGCATCATACCGTTCAGTACCCTTCGCAGTCGAGTGACACCTCTATTCATCCAGCACTGGTTGCCTGACTCAACAGTCGTCTCTCTTCAGTTTCGGATCTTCTACTGCTTTATACTTTCGCCATCGTTTCGCCCTTCTTCATATTGCATCCTTCAGATGCCCGAGTCTCTTGGACTCTTTGTTAATTCATGTCTTCCAGAGTAACTCGGTCTTCGGCACGACAAGCTGCGAGCCAGGCAGCCCAGCCTGCGGGTTCTTTAGCTCATCCCTTACCTGGTGCAGCGTCAGGTGCCGGTCCAGCTTCGATATCAACTTCTACTGCCACGGGTTCGAGGCTCGATCGAAAACGCAGACCGTCTCCTACATCTCCTCTCGATACAACACCTTCCTCTTCTACGCATCATAGTGGTCCAGGGCGACGGTCCAAGAGACCCAAGATAACCGAACAATCTGCCCCAACTGCTTCAAGAAGTCGACGAAAGGGAAAAATGCCTACTGATATGGACGAAAATGAGTACGTTTTAGGATGGTGTCCTCTACGAGGTTCCTGATACTTTTGAACATGGCCCCTCAACTTGCTACATAGATGCGTTGGCAATCAACTCTGCTTTAACGGCTAATCCTGAACTCGACAGTGCTCAGGCTTCGTCGCCTAATCTCCGGGGAGTCATTGCCCAGGCTGCCACCTCGAGCAGAAAGCCTAGTCGCAGCAAGAAACCTGCAGTAACACCCGCTCCTTCAACAAGGAGATCAAGACGACATGGTGGCAGTGCTGTCGATGAGGATACTACCATGACGGAACCTCACGTGAACGATGAACCAGAGACCGCACCCTCACCGGCGGTTGAGGGCCCTACGGAAGACAACGGCGAGGTTCACGGTGAAGATACACACGACAATGACGTCCGTTCCGGCGAGCAGGATGAAGACGAAGACGATGATGACGATGAAGACGACGATGACGACGACCCATTCGGTGGCTTTGGGGGCGCCGGTGGAACCGTTGCTGGGCTCTCCAGCACTCTTCGAGCTCTGACAGGGATGATGTCTGGTCTGACAGGCCGGCTCCGTGAGCTCTTGAACAACCTGAGACAAGACGATCTCTCGGTTCAGATTATAGCCCTGCAGGAATTATCCGAGATACTGCTTGTTTCCAATGAGGACAACCTTGCGGGCCACTTTTCTCCGGATGCCTTTGTCAAGGAGCTTGTCGCTTTGATGAATAAGGAAGAGAGTCCAGAAGTCATGCTGCTGGCATGCAGATGTCTGGCGAATCTTATGGAAGCTTTACCAGCAAGCGTTGCGAATGTAGTGTACGGAAACGCCGTGCCTGTTCTATGTTCAAAGCTTCTCGAAATTTCATTCATCGATCTCGCGGAGCAGGCTCTGAGCACCCTGGAGAAAATATCTTCAGAGTATCCCTCCAGCATCGTTCGAGAAGGAGGTCTGACCGCTTGCCTTTCCTATTTGGACTTTTTTGCCACCAGTACTCAAAGAACCGCTGTGACCACAGCTGCCAACTGCTGTCGCAATATTCCTGACGACTCGTTCCCTGTCGTGAGAGATGTGATGCCTATTCTACTCAACGTCCTCAGCAGCAATGACCAGCGGGTCGTGGAACAGGCATCATTGTGTGTGTCAGGAATCGTCGAGAGTTTCAAGTATCAGCCTGCCAAGATTGAAGAGCTGGTCAGCGTTGATCTATTGCGAACTGTCCTGCGACTTTTGGTTCCTGGAACCACGAATCTGATCGGATCAAGTATTCACACGCAGTTCCTCCGTATTCTCTCTTTCACGGCACGAGCGAGTCCGCGTCTTTCGGCCGAGCTTTTCAAATTGAATGTTGTGGAAACATTGTATCAGATGTTGACTGGAGTATCCCCTCCAAGTGGCATGGATGACGTGGCGGCCAAACTAGACAGCGTCGTGGTAATGCAAGCTCTGATCCACCGGCCAAGAGACCAAATCGTGGAGACTCTCAATGTCATCTGTGAACTACTCCCAAGCTTGCCACGCAAAGCTGACCCAATATATGGCGATTTCGTTGAGGCAAAAACCTTAAATGAACCAATCCCCTCACCGTCTGGGCGGGCAAAGAGTCGACGCAGTCCGAATGACAAAAGACTTGAGCTCTTGGAAGGCTGTAAGCCCGAGGTTCGCCGCTTTGCTCTCATCATCTTTCCAACTTTGACAGACGCCTTTTCCAGCACCGTCAACCTGAGTGTGCGACAAAAGGTACTCATGGCGCAGCTCAAGATGTTATCTAACCTGGACGAGGCTATTCTGTCCGAGGCGTTAGTTTCTGTGCCTTATGCGTCATTTTTGGCCTCCATTCTCTCACAACAAGACCACCCATCACTTGTGATGCTTGGCCTGCAGGCTACGGAACTTCTTGTTAGCCGTCTCGAATCCATCTACCGATATCAGCTATATCGCGAAGGCGTCTTTCACGAGATAGGCAAGCTGGCAAATTACGAAGACCCTGTCGATTTGAAAAAGGATGATACTAGTGAGGAAGAAGAGGATGGGGACGAGGAGGACCACGGAGAGGAGGACGAGGAGGAAGGCGATGGAGATGAGGAGGAAGAGGAAGAAGAAGAAGAAGAAGAAGAAGAGGTAGAGGAAGAGGGAGTAGCAGTAGGAGAAGAAGACGAGGAGGAGGAAGTAGAAGAACAAGAACAATATGAGTATGAAGAAGAGGAGGGGGAAGGGGAAGAAGAGAATGGGGCAGACAGCAAAGGAAAAGGGAAAAAACGCCACCCTGGCAACACAAAGGCGAAATCTTCCGCTACAGGCCAAGCCGATGTCCAGTTGCAGGCTCCGTTTCTTACAGCAGGTGATGACGAAGACGGGGATCAGGATGAGGGAGAGGGTAACGAGCAAAATCATGCCCCAGACGCGGATGCGTCACCCGCAAGCTCTGGCTTCTCTACTGTCTCTGTCGACATGCCGGCCCGCCGGCACATGATCGACAATAAGTCTCTCAGGTCTCGCATTCGAGAGGTTGCAAAAACATTCCTCGAGACTCACGAACAAGGAGATAAAGCGAAGTCCATGAAAGAAAAGGCCAGCCTCACGTTGTCTGAGTTGTCAAATCTTGCCGCAGAACTTGAGGAACACTACCTGAAACGTGCGGCAGCTTCTCTGGGCGGCGTCAAGAAAGACACAGAATTGCTGGCCAAGCTGGCACGTTATTTCGACACGGATATGCTCGAAAGTGTCACCAGCGCGGAGTTGCTAGCATCTGGCCTGGTACAGACCTTACTTGACATATTTAGCAATCCCGACGAGCAACTCGCGCGATCAGCCCAATCAACTTTCCTCGAAGTTTTCATGGGCTACTCGCTCAAGTCGAAGCGGAAGACGGCAACGGCTGACTCGCCTTCCACCCCCTTTAGCGTTTTGGTACACAAGATGCAAGATCTGCTCAGTAGGTCCGAGCACTTTGAAGTTCTCACAGTACATCACAATGGTTCCGATGGCAACCGAAGTAGCCCTGCTTCTATGCTTGGCAAGCAAATCCGACTTCGTCTTGTGGCGGATGATGAGTCCAACATTCCTCGTCCCTACCGAAACATCATGGTGTCTATACATGCCATTGCCACTTTCAAATCTCTCGATGACTACTTGCGACCTCGCATCAGTCTCGCGGAAAGACCAGCTATTAGTCGCCGAGACGGACTTTCCAGAGCCCTTGCCGCCGTTGCCGGCATGGGTGGATTGCAATTTGGCAGTGCTGCAACGGTGGCTGGCGCTCGACTCGTGGACAGGGCGCCGTTTGGATCTATCCCCCCCCCTCCCCCTCCCCCTCCTGGTACAAACGATAGCCCTTCGAACTCTCGGTCCACCCGAAGAAACAAGAGCCGATCTCTCCCGCAGTCAACTGCTTCAGCCGATCCTCAAGATCCTTCTGCAGGACCTTCTCAAGGCAAGAGCGCACTTCGACGGTCATCGAGACGTCAGGCAGCATCTGCAGAGGAAACACCTCCAACTAGACCGCCGCCTACCGAGGAGGACAATCCCCCCAGTACGCTCGAGTGCGCAGATGAGAAGCAAATGTCGGACGATGAAAGTATGGAAGACGAGAGCGCACTGGATGCCATTGTCGGTGAGCTAGACGATGACATAGATGGCGGGGCATCTCTCGGCATGCGGCCCGATCCATCAGCCGTCAACATGGAAGTGGCCACCGGTGGACAGATTACGGCTAGAAAGGATGACGGAACCCGAGTTTCTACTCCCTCCGGGACCGCTGTATCTAACTTGCGTGCTGGCGGCTCTGCTGACGCCCTGCTCGGGTTACTGCCACCACCTCCTCCGCCTTCTGGACAGGGCACACCGACGCCGTCAGCATCTTCAACCTCGAGGCCTGGCATGTCGTATTCTTCAGCCCTGCAGTCAGTTCCACAAGATTGGCATGTTGAGTTCAGCCTGGACAGCAAAGTGATTCCAAACGAGACGACTATTTATCGCGCCGTGCACAGTTCTACTTCCAGTCCTGACGAGCATGTGAGCCGCAGCATCTGGTCGGCTACCCATCCTATCAAGTTTCGTCGCGTTCCCGGACCTCCATCTCCTGAACCTTCTTCTTTCGGAACCATTTCGGAGAGCGATGGTGAGACAGTCAACGGCATTCCTGTGTCATTGGCTAAGAATCCGACCACTGCATCCATCTTGCGGCTACTTAATATTCTTCACGATCTGAATGCGAATATAGAAGACGTCTTGGCGGAGAATAGGAACAACTCCATCAGCAGTATCAATGTTGAGCCCCTCTCTCAGTTCGTCAATACGAAGCTGACCGCGAAGCTGAACCGGCAACTCGAGGAGCCTCTCATCGTTGCCAGCAGCTGCCTGCCGGGCTGGTCTGAAGATCTGGCTAGACTCTACCCCTTCTTATTCCCATTCGAAACGAGACACCTATTCCTCCAGTCAACATCGTTTGGATATGCTCGATCAATGGCGAGATGGCAGAGTGCCCAGGCTGAAGACAACCGGCGAGAGCGAAACAACATGGATCGGCCATATCTGGGGCGTCTCCAGCGGCAAAAGGTCAGGATCTCGCGACAAAAGATTCTCGAGTCGGCTCTGAAGGTCATGGACTTGTACGGTGCATCGCAGAGTATCCTCGAAGTAGAGTATTTTGAGGAAGTGGGCACAGGCCTGGGACCAACTCTCGAATTTTACTCGACCGTCTCGAAAGAATTCTCCAAGAAGAAACTTAAGCTATGGCGCGAGATGGATTCCGTAGGGCAGGCCGAGTTCGTCAGCGGACAGTGTGGTCTGTTCCCGCGTCCTCTCAACCAAGAAGAGCTTTCGGCAGCGAACGGAGAGCGGATTCTTCACCTATTCAAAATGCTGGGCAAGTTTGTCGCGCGGTCCATGATTGACTCTCGCATTATTGACATTCATTTCAATCCCATCTTCTTCCGTATTGGAGACACGCCCAGCACTGGCATCAAACCGTCACTGGGAGCCGTCAAGGTGGTCGATCCTGGCCTCGCACGGTCCTTGAAGGCAATCAAGAAATTTGCCCTGGCAAAGAAGGAAATCGATGAAGACCCGAACCGGACTGCAGCACAAAAAGTAGCTGACGTGGAGTCGATTGTCATTGACAACGTTCGTCTTGACGACTTGTGTCTCGATTTCACACTGCCAGGATATCCGCATATCGAGCTGGAAGACAATGGTTCGCAGAAGAGAGTCAACATCGAGAACGTGGATAGGTATCTCGAAAAGGTCATTGACATGACGCTGGGCACTGGTGTACGCCAACAGGTGGAAGCCTTCCGAACTGGCTTCTCACAAGTTTTCCCATACTCTGCCCTTAGCGCTTTCACCCCTGACGAACTCGTGAGCCTATTTGGGCGAGTAGATGAGGATTGGTCTTTGGAGAGTAAGTCGTCTTGTAAAGAACTTTGACGCCCTTTGCGTGATCCACAAAATAGCAACGGCTACTAATTCCATTGCGTTTCTTTAGCTCTCACCGACTCGATCAAAGCAGACCATGGCTTCAATATGGATAGTCGGAGTGTCAAAAATTTGCTGCAAACCATGAGCCAATTCTCGTTACCACACCGTCGCGAATTTTTGCAGTTTACCACTGGTAGCCCCAAGCTGCCAATTGGAGGTGAGCACATTCGAGGAACATGAACTGTACATGGAAGACTCACTAATGCATTGGATAGGTTTTAGAAGCTTGACACCCATGTTCACTGTTGTGTGTAAACCAAGTGAGCACCCCTACACATCAGATGACTATCTGCCCAGTGTCATGACGTGCGTCAATTACTTGAAATTACCCGACTACACCTCAGTTGAGACGATGAAGACGCAGCTTTTCAAAGCAATGAAGGAGGGTCAGGGGGCTTTCCACCTGTCATGAGTCTCGGAGAAGTGTGTTGAAGCAGTGCGAGCTGCCAAGATCAGAGATACGAATCGATGGCATCATTCGTCACGGCCATTCGCATTGCGCGATCATTGTCCTAGCGAGTTGTGTGAATTCCACGCCTTCTGCCGTCCTAGGCCAATGATGCCAAAGCAAGGATGCATTCTAACGATTCGTCTCGGAGAAGGATATCGAAAAAGGAGAGAAAAAGCATATTAAATGGATAGACAATCATTTTCATATGTCGCTATGAAGGAAGGTCTCTGGCTGCAGCAATGCCGGCTGACAGCGATGGTTGTTGTCGAGATCATGGGTACTACTGTAATAAGCGGAGAATGAAAATGAAACAAGAGCGAAGACCAAACAGAACAGAACGGGCATGAAGGTTAAAGAGATGATCAATGGGTTAGAAAACATGTGCGCTTAGTATTGGACGATATAATATTGACAAGCGACACTTTGCATGGAATGCGAGGTCTTGGTGAAGTGCGTTGTTGTGAGCTGTTTACTCAATGTGCTGCGGAGATTGAAGGATTCGAATGTAGCTCGTGAAGACTAGTTGCATGTCTCAGTAAGTGCGTAATGTCTATCCCTCATTGCTGATCAGAAGAGCTTCTCCGCCAACGACTTTGAGAGATGATGTCCCTCAAGGTATGAGTTCATCGTGTCTTTTGCATATTATCTCCAAAGCTGGAGTGAGTTGTATGCGGCACGTCTACGACCGGCGGACAGTTCTGGTCACGATGATCTCAAAACAAGTCTGAGGGGATGGCAGAAGAGAGGCATCTCATGTTGGCGGAAATTGTAGCATCAACGTAAGTATGTCTAATTTGGTCTTTTGATTCGGAGGGTTCAGTCGAGGAAGGGCCGCTCATGGATGGGACGATGACGGATGACGACAATGAATGAGATTGTACGGCGTTGGCGTTTGATCAGAAATATACCGTGCTCCCATTTGCAGGTGTTGCTCAGAGGAATGCCCAAAGCACTCAATATATGCCTTGTC
This sequence comes from Claviceps sp. LM454 group G7, assembly GCA_018360575.1. Lineage (NCBI taxonomy): Eukaryota > Fungi > Ascomycota > Sordariomycetes > Hypocreales > Clavicipitaceae > Claviceps > Claviceps sp. LM454 group G7. The sequence goes on along the minus strand of SRQL01000097.1, from coordinate 28,846 downwards.
GTACTGGATCCAGAGTGTCTGGTCTTGCTGCGTATTGAACAGGAGAGAGAAGGCCGAGTGTAGCCTCCTATAGGATAGTAAAGATGGAGGATGAGCCAGCCGCTGATGCATCACGGTGCCGACGTTGACTATGTCCGTGGATCTGATCTATTGTGTGCCGTTTCATGTCCTCGTGTGTTGTCGATTCTGCCTAGCACGATGTTCTGCCCAGTATTTTAATTGTGTGTATTGCATGAATAAATTAGATACTCAGGCGCCAGATGGAGCACCGTTTCGGCAACTGTTCTGAGTCACTAAACCATGATTACCCCCGCTCGAACCAGATTGTTATATATGTACATAGTTTGCTCGGTATTGAGCTTATGCATCAGGCACTGCGATAATGAGATGCGGTGGCAACGATGCTTTGCGCCACGAGAATCGCATCCTAACCCGTCTCTGGAGTCTGTCCATCCATTGACCAACCCAAACCACTCTGTGGATACTGCGCATCAGTAGGTAAGCCATTCTTCCGTGATGAAAGACTTGATCCTTCTCTTTAGCAGATTCAACTTGATATGTAGTGTAGGTATGTACCTACATATGTACATATGAGGAAAAGAGTCACGACTCACGACTCACACCCCTGTGATATTCCAGCCGGGAATGCCGTGCATCGCCCAGCGTTTCCCCGGTCCCGGCACAGCTTTGCCGGCATTTGAGATTGTATCCAGGGCCCAGGCACGTCGCCGGGGTCCCGGCCGGGAGTCAGAGGTCATGCTCCGTAGTATACATACCTACCCGATCCCATCGGTTGGTCTAGAGGCTCGCTTGAGGTCACGTGAGTGCTATCGCGGGCCAAACAAACAACACGTGAAGCTTTCACATTCCGTTCCGTTCGCGTTATGTATTTCCTGCTCAAGGGGTACATAGCGACTTGGAGCCTGGTTGCTCCGTGGCAGTTGAGGCTATATACCTCTGTGTAATGCGATGCTAATCTGGATAGGTACCTTAGGTAGTATGGAATCTTGATGGCTACATAGGTACATATCTGTTCATACGATCGGGGACGAGTGAGAGTTTTTGTTTTGTTTTGTTTTGTTTTGTTAGGTAGAACGTGATTACGAAAAGATCTCCTCCTCGGCGCAACTTCCTTCAGTTTTGCCTAATCACACACAGTAAAGTATCTCACGTAAGCAAAATCACTTTCGATTCTTGATGAATTTTAGCTCCTCGGCAGCCAATACATATCCTCCGTCATACACGTGACCCTTCTTCGCAGCTTCATTCGATAAATGTCGCGATAAGTACATACTGGGGGTATCATAAGCCTTTCCTTTCTCCTTTCTCCATACGATTCACAACGAACTTAAGCCACCACGTAAATTCTCGTCTAGCATACACCCCTACCCCCTGCTCTCTACACCTCTTGTCAAAGACCGTCTTTCCCTCACAGGCACCTCTTTCAGCCCACAACACACACAAGACCTCTCTCTCTTCACGAAGAAACATCCTCCTCATCCGAATCCCATATCTCAGGCTGCATAAGCGGGCCCTCATCCCTGATCAGACTCTCAGGAAGGAGCTGACTCTTCGTCAGGATCTGCGACGTGGAACTCAGAGACGACGGGAAGGGCAGAGAGGTAAGCGAGTCGGAGTGTGTAAGGAAGTGGACGCTATCGGTGAGCATAGAAGGCGCGTTAGGAAGATGCTGCGTCTGGTGAAGCGACGCGTGGTGGGGTTGTGAAGGGGAATTATCGGCTGTGGATGCCTGAGAGAGGGTGGTGGCCTGGGAGGGGAATATGCTTGGCTGGTGGAATGCTGGGGCGTGTGATGGCGGTTCTTCTCGTTGTGGTTCTTCTTCTTCTTCTGGTTGTGGCTGTTTGGTAAGAGGCCCGCGCTGGGGCATCTGATCACCACCACCACCACCACCACCACCACCACTACCACCACTACCACGACCAGCGGGCGAAGATGCGGGAACCATGTCATCCGAGGTGGGCAGCTGCGTAGAATAGGCTATGTCGCTGTGAATTTGGGCCGTGACCTGCTGCGAGACGGTCATGCTGCCTGGGGGAGAAGAACCAGCCTGACGGGGGAGTCGATCCGCATCAGAGCGGCTGTTTTCGTTCTTCGACACACTGTTCTGGAAATAAGGAGAGGTTTCTGCTTCTTCTACTGTTTCTTCTTCTACTGCTTCTGATTCTGCTGCTTCTGCTGCCGCTGCCACGGCATCCTGCGAGGCTGTTCCAAAAAGAGCATGTCGGAGATTCCACAGCAGCTGTCCGACTACTGCAGGAGGAAGATACGAGTAGCGACCAATTTGGCCGTGAAACCAGCCCTCCACTCGCATATCCTGCTCCTCGACAGGGTTATTGAGTTCGTAGACTTGCGAGGCGCGAAACTGCCAAGTTGGCTGAGAGCACGGTGCGGTCGAGGACAGAGCTGCTGAGGCTGCTGCTGCTGCTGCGCACGGTGGAGAGGCTGACTGTTGTCGTCGTTGCTCCTCGCCGGGTTCAACAAGTGCCATGTACCGCAGGAGGTGGTTGTCCAAGAGCCAGAAGCGGACGACTTGCGAGGGGATTCGGAACGGAGTCGTCACGGCGAGGGTATGTCCCGTGAGGAGGGGTCGCAGCGAGGCCGAGGAGATGGGCAGGACGATGTCAGAGCGTGCAGAGGGCGAGGGGAGAGATTGCAGCTCCGAGGCGGGCACGCGTTGGGATTCCCAGAGCTGGCTGGGCTGGCGGACGTGGGTGTGACTGGAAGGGGGGTGAAGTGGTTTGCGGAGGGGCTTGGATATTATTGCAGTCTCTGACGGTGACGGTCCATCGTTATTGTCCTCTGTGACGTGCGAAGCTTCCATGGTTGAAACTGGGGCGGACATGGGCACTGTTGCAGTCTTTGGCAATGACGGCTCGTCCTCCTCCTCCTTGGCGGCATTCAAAGCTTTCGGGGCTCCTTTGGTCGATCTTGGCGGCGCCGGCGCCGGCATAAGCAATGATGCAGACTTTGCGAGTGATGCATCGTTGTCGCCATCTTTTACTGCGTGCGAAGCTCCTATATTTGATCCTGGCGCGGTCTCACCCCCTGCAGGTAGCGAATGCTGCGTCTCTCCTTGCCCGTGTATTGAGGCAATCTCGCTCATGACAGCTTGAGTCTCGAAGCCCACCGCATATCTTGCATCAAACGTTTGTCCAGGTTTTTCTTCATCATCAGTCTCGTCGTCATCAGTCTCGCCAATTGTGACCATCTGGTAGATGCCTTCCTCGTCTTCGTCCGAGTCCGGTATTTCATACGACTCTGTGAGGGGAAGCTTCCGTGGCGATGGTGTCTTGCCCCGTGTTGGCGTAGCCCCTACAAGAGACCCTTGACGCTGCGAGATCCTCCGTTTTGACGGCGTACATAACGAATTCTGAGTCGACCTTGAAATGCCTCTGGGTGTGCCGCGGCTAATATAAGTCTGGCTCTTGCTCGGGGTCGTCCACGCTTCGTCCGTCGCGTACGAGTCCTGTATTTCAAACGAGGGCCGTCGTTCCGCCACCAGAGGCGATGCCGCGATACTATCTTGAATAACGAGTTCTTCTTCACGCAGCGGGCGCATCGGCGATGAGCCACGATTCTTGAGAGGCGATTTCGGCACATCAGGGGCCCCGTATCGTTCCATCATCCGCTGTGACGGTGACGGCAGGCCTTCCGGGGGAATATCGAATCGAATCGTTGTGCTGCGCTTCTTGGCTGGAGTCTGCGGGATGATGGAATTCTCCCTCGAGAGCTTCTCTCCTCGGCACTCCCCTCTTGAGGACTTGTCTCCGAGTATCACAGAACCTTGGGCAGATGTGTTGTCGATCGAGCGAGATGACAACCCACGTCTCCCTCTTCCGGCGCTGGGACTTCCAGGCTCAGGCGCCAGCTCCGGCTCCAGCTCCCCCAGCCACGATAGGAACCCTTCGTCTTGCTCCTCATCTCCAGACCCCAAAGCACACAGCTCCTCATCAGAATCCGCCACGAAGGATTTCTGACGCCCAAGGAACTGCGTCAGCGTCTGTGTATGGAGTCTTGACGAAGGGGGGAGTTCCCCTAGAGTCGTCCGTCTTGATTTATCATTCTTCCTCCGTCTGGTCTTTTCCATTGAATCGCTGTTATCACCCATCGTTCGTCGTCGTTTTGAGACATCCTTGGCAGACGCCCCTACGCGCTTTCGTCTCCTCGGAATGGGAGTCTCGTCATCATCATCGGTCGCACGCGCTGGTTGTTCAGCCACATGCGGAGACGCTCTCGCCTTGGCAGGCGGCGCGTTTTCCTTGTCGTCGTCTTCTTGACCTGAGGAGGTATCGCTGTTTCGAATAACGTCATCTTCGTCGTCACTCAACACAATAACGTCATTGTCTTTGTTCTTCACGGGCGCAATGCCATCCTCCTCTTCACTCTCAGCAACAACATCATTCTCGTCCTCCTCGAAGCTGGATACAAAGTCAATCTGCGTCAAGGTTTGCTGCTTGAAGCTCTTGCGTGCTGCGCTTGAATATTTAAGCGTCGTCTTCTTTCTCCGCGAGGGAAACTGAACTTGCTGGAGGCGTGGGGTCGCGTGATAGACACGGCTGGGAGGACGCACGCCCCGGGAGCGGGTTTCCGGAGCCATCGCCAAGGGATCTTTTGAGAAGGCAGAATGAATAGTATAGATCCTGCGTATCTCAATGGTGTTATTGTTGTCGCATTCTGAGAGGTGTAACAGCAGTGTACTTCGCTTAGAAGGCGCCGCTTGGTTGTTTGAGAGCCGTCGGTTGCAGAGAATACGTCAGACGCGTTAAGTGGTGAAGGGGTTCACGCACGAAGTGGCGAGATTATTAGCGTGCCAACTTGTGCACTGTGGAGACGGCACATACATACCTATGTACCTAGGTATGTATGTCATACATAGCCAGGTACATATGTACTACATATGAGGTACCTACGAGAGCGTTATTACTCCACGAACTGTACGGGTTTACTCGGCGAACTGTTTTTGCCAAAATGCTAGGATTCTTTGTACATGTACATACATACCTCCTAGGCTCATAGGTACATACCTACCTCCCCGCTGCAAGACAGTGCTTCCGGCATCACTGCCGGTACCGTTTCTTGAGCATTTCCAAATCATTCATCTACCACCCAAGTACCTGACCTGTTCATTTAACATCACCAAATTCATCAACGTCGCACATCATGATGGGACCCTCGACCTGCAAAAAGCTTTACCGTGCTGATGGCTGAAGAAGTCCCTGGCAAGGCTGATCATCAACTAGCTAAAGATATCAACTAACCATGACTCCAAGGACTACGGTCAACCACTCCTCCGAATCCAAGACCCTCAATGCGTCCGTAATCGCAACCTCTGTGTGCTCGGCCTTGCAACTTATTCCGCAGAAATGCCGCAGTTTCAAACCTGTTCTCGAGTTGCTGTCAGTCAGTCATACAGCTTTAGCGTCGCGGCCGACCCTTGAAAGCGATCCCAATGTGCCTCAACCATCCCATCCCATGAGCCATAACGACACGATTGGTATACCCTCTATCGCAGAGTTCCTCGTTGTTAAATTCGCTGCAGCCCGTTGTTGCGGCGCAGGGACAGCCGACGCGCCGCCGTAGCCGATTGTTGAAGCCAAGCCAACCTCACAGACTCACAGTTTGTAAGTGACAAGACAGAGACATTGCGTGTCTCGAAGAAACAGGAACATCACGCGAGGTCGCGGATGAGACATGGGGGGATCACGGCCGTCCTCATCTGTGAAGGCTACGAGAATCGGTGATTCGGCATCGCAGGATCTGACCACGCACAGTGCGGACGGTGAAAGCGAGTAACCCATCCCGGCTACGCAAATGATCGAGTGGGCGCCTGGACTACTTGCCCAGTCGCGAATGTTCATGGTTCAAACTTCAAAGCAATGATCAAAGACAACGGTGGTGTACCATTTGAGCGAATTGAGTTGCGTCGAGCCTTTAAAGCCTAAGGCGAATGTATATTGTTTGTAATTTTAATTCCCACTGTAATTCGGCGAGGTACGGAGCATCTCAACAAAAACAGTTCGCCGAGTAAACCCATACAGTTCGCCGAGTAACGCTCACCTGCAAACCTAACCTACCTATGTACTCTGTACGGAGTAATGTCATTTGACTTGCAAACCAATGGTCCTCCTCACGTACAGTGACGTGCGGCAATCCTCCAATTTCCAGAACACCCTGTCATGGCTGTTCAGAGTACAATTACAACTTCTCTCCGCAAGTTCTGAACTCCTGCAGGCTGTCGCACGATGCCCCTGGATTTGCGTACAAAACGGGATTAATAACGGGCTTCGCCGCGAGCGACCGAGCGAGCGACCGAGCGACTTAGGTTGTACCTATGTACTCCATAGGTACTGTACCAGGTACGGATTGTTTACCTCCATGTACGACTTAGTGCCGGTAGGCATCAATGTATTGTGTAGGTAGTAGATACCTACTCGAGCTTTGAAGGATCTCACATTGTACATAGGTAGGCACCTAGGGACCTATGTATTTCCCCACGAGGCCGTGCAAGGGGGAAGAACTCTAAAGCAGGATGAACCATGCCAAAGTCACAAGTGCACCGCCCAAAACACATTCAGAGGAACGTGGCGTAGCTTCTTTAGGGCCAGATCCCGAGTGTCAGAATAAAATAAGGGCAGGGATAATTCCACTGACCGTTTTAGATAATTCCACTGACCATTTCGGATATTTCCACTGTCCTGATTAGTAAGATGTGTTTTGGGATATTTCCACTGCCCATTCTGGATAATTCCACTGCCCTGATATTGTAAAATAAAGTGACATAGTATTTGAGTGTGGCCACGGCGGAAAACTAAGTCACTGAATTTCACCCCCTTTCGTGCATAGACCCAAGGCCCTCAGCAGGGAAAAATGAAGCGACATGATATTTGAGTGTAGCCACTGCAGAAAACTAAGTCACTGATTTACCCCCTCTAGTGCATAACCCCTCTAATTAACAATTATCCTCCTGCGGCCCCGACACAACGATGTCACCTCCCCTCAAATCATCGCCAAAGACGCAAACATATCTCAGGATTAGGAATTGATGATAAAGTTAAAGGTTAGAGTGTATAAAATGAATACAACTGCACCTTGAGATATGTACGGCGTCTTTGGTGATGATTTGAGGGGAGGTGACGTCGTTGTATCGGGCCTCGAGGGAAGATAGTTTGTTGGATTAAAGGGGTTATGCACGAAAGGGGGTGAAATTCAGTGACTTAGTTTTCCGCTGTGGCCACACTCAAATACTATGTCACTTTATTTTACAATATCAGGGCAGTGGAATTATCCAGAATGGGCAGTGGAAATATCCCAAAACACATCTTACTAATCAGGACAGTGGAAATATCCGAAATGGTCAGTGGAATTATCTAAAACGGTCAGTGGAATTATCCTTGCCCTAAAATAAACTTGTCATAATAAAGGTACGTCCGTACTTGTGCAACAGTGGAGACAAAATCAATGTACCGCCCCACAGCACCGGTAGACATCAGGCTATACTGGAAATGGGTTAGCGTTTAATCTTTGCACACCGCCTGCCATATTAATGATGACTGGATTTCTCTGCCTCCTTCTGTTTTTTAAGGTATCGTGATGAGGGCGTAGGCGAGAAAGTCGGGCAAGGTCGTCGACTCGTCGGTGTCGTCGAGGTCATCGGTATGGACTGCCCAGTACGATAGTACAGAATGTTGCGTTGTAGATCTCTTCTTAAAGAAGTCATAAATGATAATTAGGAAATGATACCTATAAGAGTTATGCGCGGGATGAGCGTGGTGAAAATAATAACATAATAAACATATCATACTCTGTCGACTTTGAACTTGTGTTGTTGTGTTGGATTTCTGGCGCCTCGCAGCGGGTAGCCAACCATCATACCGTCCGTAGCGTTGGTGGTCCCCCGGGGCTGGGGGACTTCAGTGGATTCAGTGCTCTTGGTAGTGCAATCAGTCCAGTTACAGTGGATTGGCCAGTGGTTCATCGGTGGTTCAGGCCACTATCTTGGCGGCTTTTCTGCTGTTTGGGCATTTATTCCTACTACGAGGGGAGTAGGAATGCGGAATGGACTTTTATTCCGCAGGAGTGGAGAAAATGGTGCTTCTCAACCAATACCAGACGACTTCAAGGGTCCCCTGCTAGTCTCCTCTAGCTTGGTACATTGTCACAGGGGTCAAGTTGGAAGCACAAAAGTTATGCACACTTGAAGTGGATTTTCATGCCAAATTAGGAAATCGTATCCACTTTATTCCGCAAAAACGTTCAAAATAAATTTATTATGACACTCGGGATCTGGCCCTTATTACTGTGTTACAGAAGTACGGAGTAGGACGAACAATGATAGAAACGACAAAGCGTCCGAGGCAAGAGTCACCAACTATGTACCTATGTACCTATTAAAAGCCGAGTTCAAAGTCACAAGTGTATGTAGCAGGCCGGCGGCGGCTAGCGTGATGCTCGGTGCCGATGAGTTGCACATTTTGAGGTACCAGGCCGAGGGTTCCGAAGCTTGACTGCCAATTACGGCGACACGAGTTCTCCGTTCAACTTTCACCTTGCTTGCTTCGTACTCCGTACAGCAAGGAAGTTCGCGGTAACCCCGGCTTATCTCCTCTCCTCATTCTCTGCTGTACAGAGTAGATAAACCATACTTGTTTGATACATACTCTGATCATATGGCACCAAGCACGACATGCAACACACTAATAAATATGTAAGAGAAGGATCAAACTCTTCAAGGAAGAAATACAGATACGCTAGGTACATCCGGTCGACAGGTGAGCCACTGAGCCTTTCTCGGTTACGCTATGGCCCGAAAGGAATTGCCTAAATGGATATGATCATATGCATGACCTGAATAAGGAGCGGCAACGGGGTCAGGCGCACGGTAGCGTCAGAATGGCAAAGTTGTCGCATTCACATTGAGACTGGGGGTCGCAAAACACCGACGTTCGGTTTGATTACTATGTACTGGCGCAATATATAACACGGGCATCTCCCCGGCACAGAATGGGAAGCATTCATCTCATACATTTTCACAACCATCTAACGAACGTATCTCCAACATTTCGGGATCAAAGTCTTTTAATATACACAACATGAAGTTCAGCAACGTCCTCGGCGCATTCGCGCTCTCCACCCTCGAGGCATCCCGTGCCTATGCCAGCCCGGTCGAGGCTCAGTCGTTGGAAGGAAGAGCACCTGAGTACTGTTGCATGCGGGCGTGAGTTATTTCCCTGTTGTTTGTGCATTACACACACGTGGCTCGAACAAAGTCACAGCCAGAATCAGCTCTATCAATCTTGTCTGCTTTGTTGGCTGACTTACTCAACCCAAAACAGCGAACTGAACGGTGATTCGAAAACTTCCTACGTTCCTGCGCTTGGGGGCAAAGTACTCGCCTTTTCATATCCAAATGGATGCCAGGTCTCCCTACTCCAGGATGGAGCCAGGCCACCGAGCCAAGGTGGCTGTCGCGACTGGCGTCTGGTCTTGGATAAATGTCCCCCAGGCCAGGTCCCTGCTGTCACGGGCGAGGAGGCGGAGGTCTGCCAGAACTTCAAAAGAATTTAGGCCTGGAATATCATGACGCGTGCCATGCGTTGAACCACATGAGTGCTTTGCAACGATGTGCGATGGATCCAGGATGGCCCATGTGTTGGACAGGAATCAGGATATATCACACGCGTAGGCGTGTTTGCACTTTGGGGTGAACGGGCACACCGCACGAGTCAGAGCACCGTCGAAGGAAGAGCTCAGAAGCGAGAAGCAAAGCGAGAAGCGTTTGATTGCCAATTGAAACAGAGGACATTTCTGAGCCTCAGAGAGGTGTCTGAGGTCATATAAAGTTATTGAGTTCCCAACTTCCCCAAAGACTAGTAGGAGAAGCTCTCAACCACTTGAGGTTTTATAGAGAGCTTGAATTTATTGTACTTGTGGTCTTAATTTGCATCTTTTCTGTTCCAAGTCTTATGCCAAGGCCCATATTATAACTTATAAGACATGTTCACAACTCAGCCTCTCAGGACCATGCGGAGCGTACTGTCGCAATCACCACTTATTGAACTTGAACAAAAATGCGCGCTTCATGTTTGTACGGGCACGGTTAGGGAGCACCGTAAGGAGGATATTGGAGAGCAAATCGGAGTCGTTGTTTTCCCGGCTTGTTATCGGCACGGCTTGACGGTTGAACTTGCAGATTCCAATTTCCAGCGTGAATAACCGACACGGCACGACCCAACGTCCTCCGACTGGCCGCCTGCAACATCCGACGTCATGCCTTTCGGAGCTTGTCTTCATCCATGAAGCGTTGGCGCTTGTCACAAGCTAACAATCTAGCTGATTGCAGAGTAAGGAAACATCGACCATGGGAGACGGAGATTCAACAAATTCGAGCTGTGCAACCTAGTCACGAACGTCCTGTGTGAATGAATTATGCCGATCCTCAGTTCAATATATCAGGAGGACTTGGGCAAAGGGCCGATGTAAGGGAATAATCCGGGACGTACAACAACAGAACTAACCGATACACGATGCCTTGCGGGCTACGTCGTCCCCTTGAGCTCAGTATCCTACTCCTCCAGCGATACCGGCTATTCCCTTGGCCATGGCCCTTGTGAATCACATCGATCAGTAAGCTTCAATTAATTGCACGCCCTGGACCACGCACGTGTGATCACGATTCACAACGACCTCTGCATTGCGCAGGCAAAGTTGTGAAGGATCCCATGGGTCTGCTGCCGTCTGCATGTGACGGTGAGCTTCAAGACGCAGGAGCATTTGGATCACCAGACGCACGTCACATGCCACGCCTATGTCAAAAGTAGTCGCCTACTGCAATTCAGAGAGGCTACCTTAGCCTACCTATACGCCTGAGAAGGCAGACAGAACCTTGAAGGCTTGAAGTTGACCAAGACACCAGTTTCGCTCAGTGCTCACAAAGGAGCTTCTCTACAAGGTCCCAAAAGAATTCATCTTGCAAAATATTCAAACCGACAGTTCGACCGTTCAGACACAAATTCACAAGAAGGCTGGAGCGAGAGCCGCTCGCAACATACAGGGGTAACGAAACAATGAGCGAAACGGCAACAAGTTTAAAGCACAAGTTAACCGGCAAAAAACATAAGTCAAGCCGCAAGCGACAACGCAAAACCGCGGATGGGCCTGACTGGTCCATCCACGAGAAGGCTTATGTTTTGCGTTGCCGCTTGAGCGGCCCGTCAACCTTGGTCTTTCAACTTTGTGTCTCAACGAATCAACGATCGGACTGTCAGTTTGCACATGTTGCAACACGAATTCTTTTGGAACCTCGTAGTCTGTAGAGAAGCTCCTTTGTGAGAACTGAGCGAAACTGGTTTCTTGGTCAACTTCAAGGTGCTGTCTGCCTTCTCAGTCGTATAGGTAGGCTAAGGTAGCCTCTCTGAATTGCAGTACTACAGCAGGCGAACTACTTTTGACATAGGCGTGGCATGTGACATGCGTCTGGCGATTCAAATACTCTTCTGCGTCTTGAAGCTGACCGTTACATGCAGAAGGCAGCAGACCCATGGGATCCTTTACAACTTTGCCTACGAAGGTCGTTGCGGCGTGCAGTTGCCAGTGACAATGAGTGTGCACCTCGCCCCTATCACGATATTCTCTGTTAGTAATTGTGGTCCGTAATACAAAACTGAGAAACTCGGAGTCCGAACGAGGAGTGGTCCCCGGCCACCATTATTATGGCATGGTAGCAGCATACCTTATAAAGATGGATGGATGATCATGGATCTGGGACAAACGTCGTTGAACAAACGTCGTACCGTCGTTCTTCCCTCAGGTTCCTTGTTGCTTGTTGACAAGCATCTCAGGATAATATTTTTGATCATCGTGTCGACCAACATTTCTGCTATTCAGTACTTCTTTCACATAGATAAAGTCCCTTGCGATGATTCCAGGTAGATTAAACTCGCTGTAGTATAAGCCAACCTCATGAGTCATGAGTTCAAGCTTTCTGGAGTCATCGTGAGGGAGGTCTCAGGTTATCAGTATCTATATGGAAGAAGTATAAAATAGGAGGAGTGTTGGTCGATATGCTGATGACAAAAGTTATCCTGGGATGCTTTTCAACAAGCAAAGTCCCACGGGGAAGTACTAGACTTTGATTGTGTCACTGAATGAAATGTGTAGGATAGAAACCATCCGGGCCATCCTCTTTTGAAAGTGAATTTGGATCTTTCATGTTCTGATTCATTCCATTTCATCGCGCCAGGTGCCAGGCGGCTGCCTTCGGTGAAGACACCTGGCAGTCGGCGCCACTGTTGAAACAAAAGTGAATGGGAAAGAGCCACTTGGAAGTTGGGCCTTGGCATTGATACCGCATTCATTCAGAAGAAAAAGTCGTCCAACCGCTATACATGCACAACATGAGGTCAGCATCGTCCTCGGCACCTTAGGCGCGCCTATGCCAGCCCTGGAGGCTGGCGCTCAGTCGCTGTAAGGGCTTTTTTTTTAACTGGGCGCATATTAAGAATGGCCTGTTGTACTTGTAAGTCTACGTGAAGTTGTAACTTGTCGACCGGCGTGTTCCGCCTCCGCCGCTACAGGGCAGGTCAAGACCAGACCATGTACAACCTGCATCAGTCATCCATCATGGTAGCTTTTCCCTCTATTCCGTCGAAGCCGTCCCAGACCTGAGACACCTCAAACAAAAGTATGAGCTTTTCCGACTCTTGATGAAAGACGCTGAATTGTAATTTGTCAGGAGCCAGTGCCCAGCGATCACAGGTGCGAAAACAGTGACAGACAGTAGGATTGTCTCGCACAGAGATTCATTGTTGGCAGGCAAAAGAACAGCAGCTGCAGTCATGAATTCATGTGAGTGGTATATGTACAAACCTGTCCGTCCCCTTTCTATCCCTTTATGGTCAGTTCGTCTCACAGAAACCGGCCGCCGGCGTACCCAACGGGCAGAAGTCTTCTTATGATCTTGCCTTTTCCCGCTCTGCTCTTGGACACGACATGTCGGAGAGAGTCGTCTGCAGCCGAAATAAAAGAAGAGACGGGCACATACATCAAGACGCAGAGGCTGTGCCGTGTGTACTCGTTGACAGATGCGCATCCTACCTAGGTAGGTACTCACTGAGCCGATGACGTCCAATCTTGAAAGACGACCCCATCGAGGCTCAGACTCGGAGAAAAGGGGCCAGTTTATTCAATGGTTCTACATCTCGGCAAAAGCCAGCAAGATTCAGTACAAGTGAGACAACTTGTCTTGCTGCTTGTCTGGAGACTGGCGCCCGGCACCTCTCCCCCGCCCCTTTTTATTTTCTTTTTTTGGTCTCGGCCGAAGCGAAGTACATACCTACATACATACATACATACCTACATACTTCGTATGTTTCCGCGAGCAAGCGAAGTACATAATTTATGTATGTACGGAGTACCTAGGTAACTATAAAACTGGCAACTAAGTGCACAGCCACACGCGCTCGCGTGCGGGAGTGCATGCAGGTCGCAATAGAAACCCAATGTTGCATTTGCCAAAAACACCCAAAGTTCCAACAATCGACGACATAGGTACGAAGTAGATAGATGAGAAACAACAACGCAACTACCCACCTCGCACCGCGGGTGGCAGTTTTAGGCGGCGCACAAGAGAACAAAGGTCAGTCACACACAATAAAGCGTCATGGATATATGTCGTATATTTCGTACTAGGTACACATGCACACAGAAGTATATTTGGAATATTTTGGGTTTTCACGACGTTCAAGCCAAGGAAAAGCTTATTTTGTCGCTTTGTTCTAGAGTATCACTGTATAGATCGTTTTTCGCAGATTGTGACTGTGCGGCTGCCGGCATGGCACCTGAGTCAGATTGATCCGTCCGGTTTGCAATAAGGCCAGTGGAATTTCTTAAGCAGGATATTGTTATATAAATCATGTATATGTAGCTACCAACCTACCTGTATCACGCGGTCCAGAGATTGGTGATTTCCACTGATTTAGCAAGGGGTGCCCGAGTTGGTCAGAATATGTACATATATTGAAACTTTAATGACAGCCAAAAAAGATAGGGAAACTTTAAAAAGGTGGGGGTGGGGGAGAGGGAGGAGACCGGGCCCGGGGGTTGCCATCTCGGAAGTGAAACGAATCAAACGATGCCTTCAGCCGATTTGACTTGATTTAATCTTTCACCTCGTCTCGATTCTTGACTCTTGAGTCTTGACAGATTGTCTTTGGGACGGTGCTTCGCCATTTGCCTGGACGGCCGACATCAGCGAGAGGTTCGGCCTTCGTCTAGAAGAAGTTTCCGTCGGCGTTTTACAGGCAAGACTACGGGCATTTCGGCATTCCAGATGTCCCCATCGTTCGCTGCAATGTACGGAAGCCAATCTGGCCAATCTGGCCCATCTGGAAATGGAGATGATCGTGGCTCCGTTGATTGGTCAATAGGATCCCGGACGGATCAATCGGCACCGGAATGGAGGGCATGGGGGGGCTTGGCCACCACCTTAATAAGTCCTCTGTGTTGGAAACCCGCTCGATGTCCGCTTCGAAGGCTGTGTAACAGCGTTGCAGGAGCACCAGGAAGCAGACGATGGAAGGTCGGGAATAAATATTGCGGCCGCCGTTTGCGTCTGTCTGCGTCTTTGTGCGTCTTCTCTTCTAATTAACGTTGCATGTTGGTTATACATACTACGGAGTACGAAGTATGGGGGTGGAGAAAGGGGGCGTGTGCCACTGCGACAGGGAGTCGCCAAGACGGTTCGAACGGCATCCTCGACAATGCCAAGCCTTTTAGCCTGTCCAACCATGGCCCTTGTCAATCTCTTTATTTTTTTTCTTCAGTGGCCCGGGCACGCGGCACCGCTGTTTGGTCACCGTGTACAGTGCGGGTTCTGTACCGCGTCGCACTAACTTTTTAAAAGTGTGCAAAGTGGTTAGCCTTTGTATTTCATTTGTCGCCGACGACAGCAACGACGATGACGATCTATGACAACTGCGGAACCGCAACCTTGAAGTATACGCCGCTGATTTTGTGATTACACTCAATAAATCGTCATCAGAGGCCCTCATCCCCATCATCTTGTGTACGCGTTCGCTTGTTGTTGATCTCGCGAACACTGTGCAATCTGCAGGTTGCATGCCAAGGCCAGTGGCTTGCAACGCTTAAATTCATGCTTAAAAGCGCGACTCACAGTGGACGAAATGAGCACCAGTGCCGCCGACTTACCCGTCTTGGTGCTCCATATTTGACCCAGTTTCATGCATGCGACCCGCTGTCATGCACATGCACATGCAGTCTTGCGCCTATCTACGCAATAGTCTTTCTTTTGACTTGTCTCTCTCTTGTAAAGTTGGCGAACCGACGACAACCAAAAGGGAAAGCAGAGCACTTACATTCCTAGAGCCAACGTCGGGGCGATTGACTCTTTGTCAAGTGGAGAAGCGGGTCGCGCCTTGTTACGGAAGGGTGTGAAGTTGGAAGGGATGGAGAAAACCTACGGAGTATGTACAGTACCTAATGAGATGAACAGAAGCAAAGGATTAAAAAACAGTGTCACAAAAACAGACGAACACAAAACTTGTTAAACTATGATTCTATGTACATATCCGTATAAAAAGGAGAGGAAGAGATAGAGAGACCCTTTGTCACCCTTGGCAAGGAATGTTGGACCATTGCGTCATCTTACTGCATCGCCTTGCTATGGCAGTGTAAGCAAAGACCTTATCAGACTTTGTCACCTTTGTCTTGATGCCCAGGATATTCCATTTTAGATCTACACCCACGGAGACGAAGATCGCGAAGCGAGAAAAAGAAGAACCTGCAGTGAGTCAAGTTTCAACCCGCTTGACAGTTGACTAAAAAAACACCCTCCGCTTGAGAAAATGTCCGACCGCTGCGCATCAGTGCTGCCGCAAACAAAAGGCCGTAGGTATCGTGAACGAGGCGGAAAGCCGACTCTCCGGATATGTATGAGACTATGAGCTTCAGGGCGCAGTGAGATCCGCTGAGATTCGGTGCCGATGAATGGCGAGATGCGTGATTTGAGCAACGAGCTCAACATTGGACTCTGCTTCTGCTACATACGCTTTGCTACTTTGCCATCTCTGAATCTCTGATGCCGTCGGAGCCGGCTCGGCGTAAGCCCCTTCGAGGCTTCGACGTCATATGCACCCACCGGCGACCGCAGCTCGCAGCAGCGCTCGTTTTTAGCCGCTGGTTGACAAAATCTCCGCTTCAGGCATCTTGTTCAGTGAGATCCGCCGATTTGCCAAGATATGGCCAGCCATGGCGTGCGAGTTGACTGCTACCTACATACATAATCCCACTTGTAATGATCCATGCAACGTCCGGAATGCAAGGGTCCGGTAAAGTACATGCATAAGGTTAAAGATCCGCATCCCTACGTTCGCTACAGAATACCTATGTACCTAGGTACTGTATAGGTACATATGTCGCTCGCATATGCTCACACACAGACATGTACAACTACTCCTTATGGATGCCGCAACGGTGCCGCAACGGTGATTCCACTAATGTACTCCGTACACATGGCCTGCTCCATACCGGCAGTGGGCGTCCGACTGACTCTTCCCCTGAACACATCAGCACATGTATGATACGTCGTCCGTAGCCTCACAACTTACAAGCCCCCAGGGACCAGCGGGCAGAGAAACGGACCACGGTGCAGGGAGAAACAAAACCAGCAAGCCAGTCAGTCAGAGATTTATGCTTATATCGCCCCTCTGCTGCATGATTATATGTGGTTACCGATTTGTGACATGTTCCCCCTAGGCCTTTGTTTCGAGATCTGTCACCGGCCATTTGCTGTGTGTCGAGTTGAGAGGCGCCGAGGTAGACTGCGTGCCGAGTTACCCGGATACGCTTTGCGCGCTCTCAAGCGGCGAGATCACCAGCACACGGAGAAGACGGTGTGCTCGGTAATACGAGCCAACATGGCTAAGGGCGTCTTGCCTTTGCTTGAGAAGTCGATATTCTGTACCCCTTGGTGTTTGTTGTCATGTGCCCGTGTTTCCCCTGCTTGTCATTCTTTCTCTCTCAACACACCCTCTTTCCGAGGTTGTGTCTGTTATGTTCTTTGTACAACGGACAGAAGTTAGAGGTCACGTCCTGTGCTCGCAAAGCATCCCTCACAAGTTGCAACACTTGGTCACGAGGGTAATCACGCTGCACAGGCTCGCAGCTTGTGCCTCGAGAGTCGACATTAGCCGCGTTTACGGTTTGATACCGTAGCTACTGACACCTCCGCGGTTTCTATCGGATAGAGCGTGCCGCGAGTTACAACTTACGTGCATGTACATACTCTGTGAGTCTGTAATACACCCCCTGGTTTACAGACTGTCTAACGGAGACACAGCTAAGGGCCCGCCTCTTTACCATACGGCACAGGACGCCTATATATAGTTGGTCAGTACATAATAATACGACAAACACGGCAAGGCTAAAGACCCTGTAGTTCATACGAAGGTTCTAACAAGCATAAGAAAGGGGATGAGAGCGCACTTATTTCCGGGGTAGTACGTCATTGGCTGAACCTCGCTCCTGGGTGGGTTCGTAATATAAGGATCTGCCTGTTCCTGGATTAGGGGGCTCGTCTTCTTTCCTTCTCCGGTACGAGGGGAGAATCGGGTCCACCACCAAGGTGCCGAATTACCCACGAAGACGGCCCACGTTACGCTGCATGTTGTGTTCTAACTTTTTGGTGTTTCTTGTGTTTCTTGTGTTTCTTGAGTCTTGACGGCAAGGAAGGTGTGTGGTCAGTTGAGGGTCGGTGCGACCCTGCATCTGCGTGCTGCATATCCGTATGCACCTCTACTCCGTACGCCTGACAAGTTACAAGTTACAACTCAACCAACTTTCTCTCCTCCCCTACAATATACTACATACTCCGTACATAATTATAGTACCTACGTAAGCACAGATGCAGCGCACAGACGTGGTTGTGCCGGCGAGACCAGACAGATTTAAGCTTAGCTTCAATCCTTCTTCCTACCTCTATTTTCCTTGATCGCGTCCCACGTCATTGCCCCCTGCACGGGTTGTCGACACTCGAGGGGTTTCATCAGGGAGATGCCGCAAAGAATGCGCAGCCCGTCAAAGCTTAATGTACTATGGTGCCTGCAAACTGATTCATCAAGAGGCTTGCTACGGAGATGATTGGTCACGCGTGCCGCTGGCGCGCGGAGCAGAATTTTGTGCGCAGCCATCGCGGATTCGCGGCAGCGCGTGCAGCGTAAAGTTAAGATTAGGTAGGTTTCTGCCTTCTCTGCGCCCTACTCCGTAGGTCCATGGTCGATAAAGTCTATGACTATAAGCGCGGAGAAGAAGCTACGTATGTCTTTGATCTACCTACATAATAGCCAAGCCTCTCCACGTACGGATATGTATGAACGGTGAACTAAATGACAGTGGTTCCAGCGCGCCTCATTGGCTTAGAATGACCGTGTTTTTGCTTGGCATGTGCTTTCTGCGACCCTGTACCTGTCTGAAGACGTCAGGTTGTCTTGGCCTTTTTTCTTTATCCTCGGCATCGTGTGCATCGTGTGCATCGCGCTTTCTTGGCTCGGCCGACCGGCACGCCCCCAATGCAGTGTTGCCTCAGTTCTAACTTCTCTTGCCTTTGCAAATGCGATGGGTGTGCCTTTGTGGCTCCCTTTAACTGCGCTTTATCTCCGGTCAATACTGGATGCTGGCTGATAGGCCTGACCTTCCCCTTGTTACGGTTTACCTTCCCGCAGTCTTGCCAATGTTCCAAAATTCGCCTAAACGCGAGAATTTCGAATATGTATTGTGCGAGTCGTGCGAGTATACGCACTTCAGCTGGTGAGGCGTTGATCTCACCAAAGTCAATTGAATCTCTAGTGTCAGCCATGGACACCCCAACATGCCAGCCACTGTGCCTCCCCGTGTCTTCTAAGTTCTAGCCCTCTCCAAACGCAGTCTCGTAGCTCCTGCGTACATGTGCAAAGGTTATTATCTCGGTGTTTTTGAGACATTCCGTTGCATTCACCAGACACGTTGCTACATATCGCCAAGCTTCTTTGTTGCCACACTGGTGACTGGAGTAGAGGATGACTTGCGAGTTATTACATTCTCACAAGCTTCCTTGGGGCAGCCAGCTCAGACTAAGCTCAACAAAGAAGAGCAAAAGCTTGTCCAGCGAGGCCCGCAATGGCATCCCGGAGAACACATGTTGGGTTGGGTGTATGAAGCGTCCAAATCTCCGGTTATTTATACTTATATGCATGTTCGGCCAACTCGTCTCTTTTGTTGCCCTTCCGCGACTGCACGACTTGGCGATCGTCTGACGATCGAGTTGGAAGATTGCTTGGGACATCGCAGGCAGGCACGGACTCACACGCCCCCCTCCTCCTTTGTTAGATGCGCCCCCCCCCTCCCCCGTCCCCGCCATCACCCCATTGCTGGCTCCAAGCATTCAGACCCTGGCTCCCGTCAGCTCTAGGTACAATTCTGCTTGAATCAGTATGTACATACGCACCCTTCTCGGCTCCACGGCGCCGAACTTGACCATTGGGATTTGGTCGATTTCAATGTTCCATGCACTTTTGGATCGTCGCCTACAGCCCCCTTGCTTGCTATGTCACGCAGAGCGCCGTGCCCCAACCTTATTTTTATTTCTTCTGAGCTAATCCGCCTCTTGTTCTTTGATGAATACATATTCTCCAAATTTGGCAAGTCTTCCGTGTCGGTCTATCGAGCTATCTTCACGTTGTCGACGACTACCTACCAGCGATTGAATCTATATCCAGCCCGGCTCAGTAACATCACGACAACCTCGCCATTATCGAATCTCTCTCAACCCCAAGATAGGACTCGCGGCACATATCCCCCGCGCCAGGTCAGCCAAAAGCGAACGCCTTCTCGCGATTGTCGATAATCTTGCCGCCATTCATAATAAGTATGTTCGATCTAGAAGGATTCACGGATCGGAACTCCACCGACCACCGTAGCTTTTTTCTTGTCTCCTTTTGTTACATCCCTCGACGCCATGCTACTACGTATATATACAGCTGAGGATGACAATCCTGAGCTTCAATCGGTCTTTTATGAATTTTTATTCCCAGTCTCATTATCCTCACCCACAAAGGTTTGAGTTGAAAAGACAACAAGACTGTCCGACCACGTTGGCTGACCGAGAATAGTTGCAGCATCGACACTCTTCGGTTGGAGACGGTCTTGACCATATAAGTTGGCCTCCGTTGCTCAGCCAAAACCAGACTAGCCTGCGAGAGTGTCTCAAAAAGCTCTGTGAGCGTGTTGAACTTGGTTTCTGGTGCTCACCGCACCCTTCACACAGACCCAGCCGGTGTGAGACGTCCTGTGAAAGCAGGTACGGGGGAGGCAGTTCAAAACGGAGCTGATAAGCTCCGACAAGATGGAGACGTACCATGGCTACGTGCGTACTCCCACCGATGCCATCAAGCTATTCGAGGCCTGCCGCCTGGGACTGTTGCCTAGGGTACAGCGTCGACTTTCAGAAAAGGAGAGGCAATCAATACGTTCCGGATCCGTGTTTGTATGGGACGAACGGGAAGCTGGCATGAGAAGATGGACAGATGGTAAATCATGGAGTGCTAGCCGAGTATCCGGTAGTTTCCTGACTTACCGTGAGATGGAGGGCAAAAGGGGAGGCGGTTTCGGGAATGCGCGACGCGGCAACGGCAAGTCTCCTGACTCGGGACGCGGAAGCGATGAGGACCACGATGATGGCGAGCCGGAAGGGTACCGATACAAGGCCGACGGTTTGATGAAGCAATCATTCAGCATCACCACTTCCTCGGGCCAGCATCTGCACCTCATATCCTACTATTCGCGCCCTCAACCTGGTCAACCTGAACTGCCACAACCTAGCTCAGATCCTGCACTGAGAGCCGTCATGCCGCCAAAGGGCATGTATCCAGAATCGAGCATGGGCGAAAGCAATCAGACGCCTGCATTCACACGAACACCAATGCAACAGCCCTACTTGATTGCTCCTCACCACCACGCCTCTTCTCATCTGGCTTATACCCATTATCCTCAACATACCTACGTCTGGCCCCCCTCGCCCGGTGCGACTCCACCATTCACTCATTATATGCCTGCACCGTATCCTCATGCCGCCCCAGCGCACGCTTTTCCGCTGCCTCACGCGCCTCACGCGCCTCACGCGGCACCTCATTATACTCACGCCCCACCTCAGATACCGCCTCAGATGCCACCATACGATCGGCCCTCATTACCGCCGTTACAACACCCGCAACCAATCGCGGCTGCTCCGCTGCCTCCGTATCGCACAGGCCCATCGCCTCCGGAGCATCCCGATTCTCCTGGCCACAGAGACCGCCATGCCGCCCATTGGCTACTACCAGCTCTCAGCTCGCTTGCGGGGTCCGCTCCTCGTCCTGCTGTGATGACGCCTCCAACGCGGGAGCATAGTGTGACACCGCCCAAGACGACGCATGAAGAGTCCACGAACAGTGATAATGATAATCAACGCTCGATCTTTCCCAGCTTGCTTCATCCCTCGAGTGAGTCTGCAACGAGAACATCTGAGAGCAACATGCGTGGCCGGTCGCATAGTCCGCGGACGACTACGTTGCCCGAGAAGTGCGCTTTGAGCGAAGATACCCGGGCATTGAGAATGCTGGATCGAAAGTTTTGTCTTTAGTTCAGGCAGCTAATTAATCACGACAAGGCGCTTACGAGCAGGGCTACTCGTTTCTTTCTTTTCTACCATAGGTGTATCTTTCTTTTCTTGCTCAGAGACTTTTCAAATTTCACCTATCGTTGAGTCTTGAGACGCCCAAGGTGGCCTTTTTTTTTAAGCGTTTGTCTAGTAGTTTTATTATACCAATGGGCGGAGTGAAGGAGTGTTTCAATGACTACTGTTTAGTTTATGCAGGGACCAGGGCGAGCAATCCCCGGAGGTGTCAAGACTTCATTCGATGGTTTATCATGGTTGACTTTGAATGTTTCAGGGAGAATGAAGTGGGCCCTACCTACGTAGTTCTTTTTGTTGGGTTTGTTTTGGCTTTCTTCAGAAAAAGCAAGTATCAAGACATCCAGAGCGAGGAAATTTTCTTCTTTGACTTCTACGAAGTATGGCCTTTAGACTTGGCTTTTTAGTCGCGTTTGCTTGTCTCGTGAGTCGTGGCTGCATACATATATGTATGGTTGTCATGGCGTTTCAACTTTCTGACGGTCCACGGAATACATACCCTACCAATGAGCTTTGAGGACGCCATGGATGGCGGCAAGGAAAATAGACTTTTTTGGTATCAAGCGACTAGCGCGTTTATATGAAAGATGACACATTGTTTTTCTTTTTCTTTTTCTGTTCCATACCTACTATATTGCATGCCGTTGAAGTATAAATTGCTGGGTGACGTGTCATTCAAGCTTGCAAGAAGACAACGCTGAAGAGATGAATCTTGCCGGAAGGAATAGAAAATGTTGGGATGGGGATGGTGTGCGAGACCAGATAAGATAGCCTTTAAAAAAAAAAAAAGCACGCCCATGTGTGAAGCGCGTGAGAACTGACACTAGGGGCCGAAGGCGGTGCGAGTGCGGGATTGCATGATGATAGATCGGGGTGTGTCACATTGTGTGACCTATGATTCCTGGGAACGGGTACGTGTTGGTGATTCCTTGATTAAAGCTCGGTCTGAAGTCGTTGGCCAGTGAGAACAAAGCGAGTCAGCGAAGGCTATGAGACATGAGATCATTGTTGTTTCGTTGTCTCTATCGTATTCTATCCTATTGCTCTTTTTGGAAGCTGCCCATATGCATCCGGTGCTATTGCATCATTCATCATAACGCGAATCGTCTACGCAAGTTAGATCAGTAAAAGCCCCGCTGGCATGCCGAATTCTCTGCAGACTGCTTTCAGTCCATCTTGATAGCCCGCCTCTTCAGCACGGCCGAATGTTCATTTAGGCCGTCAAAGTCGTGCGCATCAAGACACGCTTGCCGGCTGAGCATGACGGCGCCTTCATCGCCCCCCGTCCGGTCTCTCATCTCCGTTTCGTAGGCGTCGATACCTGTCGGGAGGGACAGCTCCCGCGCGTGAACCTTCTTGAGCTGCTGTACGAGCTTGTACGCGTCGAGCATGCCGTGGTTGGCGGCTTCGCCCCTGAACATGGTCATGGCGTGGGCTGCGTCGCCGACCAGCGTGACGCGTCCATGGCGATTATCCCAGTCAAGACATGGCCAGTCCTGGATGCCGATCTCAAGAATCGGCGCCGTCTCGGGGATGCTATCGACGGCGCGGCGGAGAAGGGGATGAAAGTCCCGGGCACGGCGCTTCATCTCAGCAATGCGGGCAGCTGGGGCGGCCGGGACCTCATCTTGGGGTCCTTTGAACATCCAGGAGACGATGATCTGGACTCGGTAGCGTTCTTCAGCTGTGCCCTTGGTGCCGTTGACTTCGGGTGTCTCCATCATGGAGACCCAGAGGAAATGGCCAGTGACGGGGTGACATCCTTGGAAGAGAAGGGGGTCAATGTCGCGGAGGGGCTTGACCTGCTCGGGCGTCATATCTACCGCCGCTCCTACAAGCCGCACTGGGAGCGCGTGGTTGTGATGGGCTTCTGGCACGAGGAACTTTCTTGTGTCAGAGTTTGATCCGTCGGCGCCAACAAGTAGGCTTCCGTTGGTGGAGGAGCCGTCAGAAAAAGTCACGCGCACGAGGCGTCCATCTGCTTCTACCTCTCCCTCTTTTCCTCCCTCTCCGTCTGATAACATTTGCACGTCGCGAAGTCGCTTTCCCCATTGCACCCGGTCCGCCACGCCCTGGAGGAGCACTTTGCGCAGCTTCTCGCGGTTGAGTCGCCGGCGCTTGTTGGGCGGTATGCGGAACTTGGTCTCTAGCGTGTCCAGATTGAGAAAGAGAAAGTTACCATTGTCATTGCGGCCGACTTCCGGATCGACCTGAACGTCTTCGAGCCGCGCCACCGTGTCGACATCCAAGAGGTCCACGAGGAACGGCAAAGCCCAGTGAATCGTAATGGCCCATCCGTGGCCCCTCGCATCAATGTGCTCGTCGCGTTCGTATATCTGGAACGGGATATTGGCCTACAAGAAACGGTGGGACGTTGGTACACGGCACAGGCACAGGTATGGGACGTGTTTAGAAAATCACATCTTCATGCCAATTTGATGACATCTTGGCTGGGGAAACCCCATGTTTTGCGCTCATGGGTATACATTGACTGCCAAGGAAGAGTGAAAGGGAGTTGCTCCCTGATCAAAGCGAGGAATATGCTTGTGGACTTGCTTATGCTTCTCTGAGAGTGAGAAAGGATGAAGATGAAGATGTATGTACCTTTTTGAGACCGTGAGCGAGAGTCAGGCCAACGACGCCGGCGCCGCAGATGAGAATGGGGTTTGTTTCCGATGCCATGATTTGAGTACTACTGAGAATTGGTACCTAATACCTAACTGGAGGCAGTGGCGCTTAGATCTTTGGCTGGAAAGAAATTGAGCAGTCGCAAGGTCGCGAGATTGAAAGTTGGAGGGAGGTTGGAGGTTGGTTTCACCTGGGAGTTGTTGTCAAACTCAGTCAAAGTCGCGCAGTTCCATCCGTCGGGTTTGATCCTGTGCCTGAGCTTGGCAGTGGGATGAAGTCTGGGGGTACCCTCGGGTACTTTGGGGTGCCCTGATCACCGCTCCGAGCCCTGCGTAGCGTCGACACGTCCTCCGCGGTTCAAGGAAGAGCCAAATAGGTATCCCGTGACGTTATATCCACAAGTCAGTCACATCGGATCCGACGCGGAAAGTGCCGAGAGCCGGAGCGGGTTTATCCAAGCAAAACGACAGCCAGTAGGGTAGGCCATGTGCCGCGATATAGTTGGCCCGCTCCGGAGTCCGATTTGAAGCCCCCAAGCTTGGAAGTCCACATGGCAGCTGAGGGCAGCCAATGGACGAAGCCGGCATCACGTCTGAGCTTCTTGTTGCGCGACCCCAAAGCCATTCTTTATCATAATCGTTTTCTATTGCGCAGCACGAGAGCCATCGCGCAGAGCATCGACCCTCTGCGGCAAAAGATCGAGGTGAGATGATCATGTAAAGCGCCGCTTTACTGGTAAATCAGCTTCCCTCTATTCCTTCAGACACTGTTTCCTATGCCACGAGCCACGACTACGTAGCATGTTCACCTTTTGCCCTCTTCAGGGCGCGCTCTCCGAGTCGACTGCGTCGCAATCACTGCTGGAGCTCGATGGCGGCGTCAAGATTCTAGTTGATCTAGGATGGGATGAGACATTTGATGTTGGAAAGCTAGAAGAGCTGGAAAAGTGAGTCTTGGAGGGACGCTTCGAGCGTAATGGTGCCGACTATCTGCTGTCCGCCTGCTAACAACGCACTGCCACCTCTTCGCTAGGCAAGTTCCTACACTATCTTTAATACTCCTCACACATGCGACCGTCTCCCATCTCGCCGCCTACGTTCATTGTTGTAAACATGTGCCACTGTTTACGCGCATTCCCGCCTACGCGACTCGACCCGTCATCGACCTCGGCCGATCACTGACACAGGATCTATATTCTTCCACTCCTGCGGCTTCTACGGCCATCCGACAAAGCTCGTTATCGGAGATTGCGTATGCATACACACAGACGGCTGCGGCGGCGGCGCAGAACTTGTTACTCCAGTCGCCCACCCCTGATGAGATCGCGCGCTACTTTACTCTCATCCAGCCTCTCAAGTACTCTCAACCACATCAACCTCTCCCTTCGCCCTTCTCACCGCCCTTGAACGGGCTGACCATCACTGCATACAACTCCGGACATACCCTCGGTGGCACAATCTGGCACATACAGCACGGACTCGAGTCGATTGTCTACGCAGTGGATTGGAACCAGGCGCGAGAAAATGTGTTAGCTGGCGCAGCATGGCTCGGAGGAGCCGGGGGCGGAGGTGCCGAGGTGATTGAGCAGCTTCGCAAGCCCACAGCTCTGATTTGCAGCAGTCGCGGTGCTCAGAAATCAGCACAATCCGGAAGTCGGATCAAGCGAGACGAACAGATGCTCGACATGATCAAGACGTGCGTGTTCAAGGGCGGCACCGTCTTGATCCCGGTCGACTCGAGCGCCAGGGTCTTGGAGTTGTCGTACTTTCTCGAACACGCTTGGAGAGCGGATGCAGCCCCCAGCGCAAACGAAAATACCCTGAGATCGACTAAGCTGTACCTGGCTGGCCGAAATATGTCCAGTACCATGCGAAACGCAAGAAGTATGCTGGAATGGATGGACGATAATATCGTTCAGGAGTTTGAGGCGTGTGCTGAAGGTCAACGGAAGGCGAACGGGGCCATGGAGAAGAAAGAAGCCGGGCCGTTCGACTTCAAATTCCTACGAATTCTGGAGCGCAAAGCACAAGTAGCGAAACTTGTCAGCCAAAATTCGCCAGCTGTCGGAGATGGTGCCCCGTCAAACGGCGGACGAGTCATTCTTGCTAGCGACACGAGCCTAGAATGGGGCTTTTCAAAGGACGTGCTCAAGGGGTTGGCGCAAGGGCCGAACAATCTTGTCATACTAACGGATCGCCCAGCTCTGACAAACAATGGTCCGCCGTCGATAGCAAGAACTCTCTGGGAATGGTGGAAGGAGAGAAGTGATGGAGTGTCAGTGGACCAGGTCAGCAGTAATGGCGAAAACGTTGAATCAGTATACGCAGGTGGGCGAGAATTGGTCATTCGCGAGGCTACAAGGCAATCCTTGGAGGGCGACGAGCTAGCAGTTTATCAACAGTGGCTTGCGACCCAGAGACAGCTTCAAGCTACGCAACAGACGGGCGCAGCCGGGTCGCTAGACGGACCAGCCGACGTCGTCGACGATGCCTCGTCCGAATCTTCATCAGAATCTGAAGATGAGGACGGCCAGCAACAGGGAAAAGCACTGACCGTTTCGGCAACCATGGGGCAAGCGAGCCGGAAAAACGTGATCCTCAAAGACGAAGACCTCGGCATCAACGTTCTGATTAAACGAAAAGGCGTCTACGACTTTGATTCACGCGGCAAAAAGGGCCGAGAGCGATGCTTTCCTGTGGTCATTCGACGCAAGAGAACCGACGACTTTGGCGAGCTCATTCGACCAGAGGACTATCTTCGGGCCGAAGAGAAAGACGAAGACAATGCCGAGGGCGGCAACGTGACTGCTGAAGACGAAAAACTAGGAAAGAAACGTAAATGGGACGATGTTTCCAAGGGCTCGAAAGGCCCCAACAAGCGAGGCCATAACCACAATAACAACAAGGCTGGCACAGCAAACGCTGACGACGGCGCAGGGGCAGGCTCCGACAAAGGCGGGCCCGCCATGCTCGATGATCTTGATGACGTCGAGGAAGAAATGGAGCCAGAAGAGCCAACAGGGCCATGCAAATTGGTGTACAAGAGCGAGACGATCCAGGCCAACCTCCGCATTGGATTCGTCGACTTCAGCGGCCTCCACGACCGGCGCAGCTTGGACATGCTCATTCCCCTGATTCAACCCCGCAAGCTCATCCTCGTGGGCGGCAACCAGGCCGAAACGATGAGTCTGGCAGAAGACTGCCGAGCCGCTCTCGGCACCGACGGCAACGACCGTGCCATTGACGTCTTCACCCCAGGCGTAGGCGTCTGGGTAGACGCCAGCGTCGACACCAACGCCTGGGTCGTCAAGCTCGCCGACTCTCTCGTCAAGAAACTCAAATGGCAAAACGTGCGCGGCCTCAGCATCGTCACTATCAGCGGCCAACTCCTAGCCACCTCGCTTCATGACAATGCCCGCGGCGAAGTCCCTGCCGCCGCAGATGCGGATGAAGCTGACGACAATGATGCAACCCCCAACAAGCGACAAAAGATGGACGCCGCCGCCGCTGCTCTGCCTTCCACAGCGCTCACCCACCCGGCCTCAAAGGACACCATTCTTCCTGTCCTGGATGTCATGCCATCCAATCTCGTCTCGGCTGCCCGGACGACGGCTCAGCCCCTCCATGTAGGCGATCTGCGTTTGGCGGATCTCCGACGCGCCATGCAGGGCTCGGGCCATGGCGCTGAGTTCCGAGGCGAGGGTATTCTCGTGATTGACGGGTCTGTATCGGTGCGCAAGACGGCGGAGGGGAGGATCGAGGTTGAAAGCGTGGGGTTGCCGGCTTTGGGGAAGCGGAATACGCTATATCAGGTGAAGAAGGCGATTTATGACAATTTGGCGGTGGTGGCGGGGGCATAAAGAGAAGGTGATATGGAATGAGTTACAAGGACGGCGTATAGCATGTTTTGGACGAGATCAAGCGTGTATCATGTATACAAATTGTATCTGTAGGAGTGATCTCGGGAGTAACTTAGGTAGTAGGGTGGCTTGCAATGCACGTGAGTGAGCACTTAGTTATTATTAAGGGCTGATTTTCATTCTTACGGATGGCATCAACGCCGATGTAGCTTTTTGTTCCTACAGCTTTATGCGGGTGATGCTAACCACTAACTGGACTACCCGCAGCGAACAAAGCTGCAAAGGGCCTCAATGTACATAGTACGCATGATTGGTTATCTCCCTGTCGTGTGGCAATCTTCTCATACCTGCGACTGTGCAAAGTAAAACCCAGGACAACCGACAAGCTGCCCAACCCGCTTTGGAAGCTACATGCCAATTACACGAGCAAAGATATCGCCTTGTCAGGGGAACAAAGACGATGAAGAAGAGAAGGTCGAAGTAGAAGAAGAGGAAGAAGGATGAGTGAGGCGGAGAAGAAGAAAAGTACCTTCGCGAGTGACCCCCCTTCTGTACAAGGGCTTCCCTAAGCTTCTACGCGACCCCACAAGCTTGTGCGTGGTCCCCAAGCTCTGCATCAG
>SRQL01000096.1:0-62836 GCA_018360575.1 Claviceps sp. LM454 group G7 | reverse complement strand
CTGTTTTTGAAAAGCTCGGTAATTTTGAGACAGAACTGGCTGTCGAACGTCAGCTCTGGTGGTATTGTTACTGAAGCGTTGGAGTTGACCGGGTTACCTGGTTGGGAAGCTATTTGGATTTTTTGCTACTGCCTCTTTCCGATTTTTTTGTATTGATCAGCAGATACCGGATGCTGGGCCATACACATATCTAAGCTCAATGACCAAACAAGTCACAGGCAGTCCTTCCATGTTTGCTCTCCCCCCCAGTTATATCATTACTAAGATCACATTGTGATATCTGACAATTAAAACTCAAGAGTCTCACTGCCTTTACCATTTGTCCATTACACAAAGAGTAATCCAGAGAAAACAGCAATTTTGAAAGCAAGGATGAGTCATGACCACCCGATCTCAACGCGGCGCAGCTGTCCTCTTTCGCGACCAAGAGACTATACGAGTTGTATGATGCATCAATCATGTCCAAGCGCGCGATGCGATTTACACACTATGGAATAGACTTGTCGGAACTTGAGACCACACAAAAGCAATGCAAACCATAAAGCACTTGCGCGTATCGCACACAACAGTCATACCTTCTCCTTGGTCACTTTGAGCCTTGAGGCTTGAGGTTGGTCGTTGACTCGTTGTTATTGTATATTCTGAATTCTAAGACTATTTATTGTATTCCCGGCCTACACTTATGGAACACCAATCAAACATACTCAAAGCTTCCCGAATCCGGAATCCCAAAGAAGGTGATGGCGCACATTACGTGGAGCGACGCAAAGAAGAGAGTCAAACCCCCAGAAAATTGTCCTGGAAGCCTGAAGGTAGAATTGTAAATCATATCAAACCGAGGTGATAGAGCAGCACGTTGGCCAGCACAAATCAAGAATGTTCATCGATGACCGTAGCACCTTGACAAGAAGATTTATTGATGGCCGTCGCACCTTGAGAAAAAGTCTCATTGATGATCGTAGCACCTTGACAGGAAGGTTTATTGATGACCGTAGCACTTCGGTGTTCTGCGATGAGGTCTGTATACTGGAGTCCCTCTTTCACGGCCATTTTCTCCAGCTCATCTAGAGTTGAAGTTGAGAAATTAGTGCTTTGAATGCATGAAGAAGATTATGATGATATGATCTTGACCCTACCAATGGTTCCCGGGAGCACGATTTCCCCGCGCTCATGGAGCGACACTAGGACGTCCTTGACCCAGATACGACAAGTGAAGGACTCTCCTGTTCGTATCGAAGGACTACCATCTGCTGGTGTGTCCCTTATTACTCCCATTATTCGGGAATGATTTTTGATCTTGCCCACCAGAACCAATACTGCCAACGTCTTGGATTGGTCCGGTTTAGCAACCTTCTCCTCGTATTTCCAAGGTCCGTAGAGATTGTTTACATGGTGGAAGGCTGCTTTCATGTTAGGGTCGGTAAGGATTAAACCCCAGTGCTTGGGAGGATCAGCCACCGAATCCGACGGAAATGAACTGAGTCAAAGTAGAACCTACATATGTTTCAGGACGTCGGCGAGCGTTCAGGGTAAGGTATATCGATGAGGCCTCAAGGCTTCCGTTAAGAGGCATCTTGAGACTTTGGATGCCGATGAGAGTTACGGTATATGGCGTAGACTGAGGGCTAATAACAAGATGGAGACATCCATGAGGATAAATGGAAGCCCTATATACATTATCATGGGAATTTAATACGGGAATGTGTTAAACTATTCTTGAAAGATGCTCTGCTAGAATTGTCGGTATTTTCAGGCAACCATCCTATTACTCCGCACTTGTGTAATATTGCCATCACTATGTGATACTTCACTTGTGAAATGTTACTGTCACCACTTCATATAATATTTGTGACGATGGGAGACGTTCTGCCAGTTATTCGCGTCAGACTGACTGGCTTCACGTGCTAATTCTGTTGCTCTTTGTTTGTTTGTGTGTCATCCTGTGGTGTGCTGAGGCATGCCGCAAGAGGTAGGTATGGAAAGATTGCGGGGAACATCTGAAATTGTTCAACATGACGTAGAAAGTTTGGGGCAATGGTAGTAAGAATAATGGGGGCTCATTGAGGAAAGAAAAAGGAGAAAAGGACCATGTGGTTTTGTCTTTGTTGGAATCGCGCAATACGTACATGGATTGTGGGAGCCTGGAGGTAAGAGATCGAAACCGTAATATCCATACAATCTCGCGGGCTCTTGTTCATACCTTCACTCGTTTAAGTTGGACTCCTCAAAACCTGACAAATCATATACATATTGTAGGCTTGTCTTGTAAGAATCAGGGACGGAGTAGGTACTAGGTACCTAGGTACCTAGGCACCGAATCCGCCATCCGGGACCGTAAGGTACCTAAGGTAGGTACCTAGGTACCTAATGCGACCGAGCGACCCCGGTCCCCCGACACATTCTGAAAAGGTACCTGAGGCATGTACCTATGTACCTACTAGGTACCTAAGGTATGTACATACATATGTCCTACATAGGTACATATCTGTAGGCTGTAGACCATAGGTTTTATAGGTACCTGATCAGTGATGAAAGTAGGTACCCTTGTCCGTACCTAGGTACCTAAGGTATCCTTCTCGGCGTACACGTGCGTGTCTCTCGCCGTCGGCCGATAACCCAAGACCGACCGGTACCTAACTCAGATGAGTCCTGACCTTCT
Organism: Claviceps sp. LM454 group G7; assembly: GCA_018360575.1. Lineage (NCBI taxonomy): Eukaryota > Fungi > Ascomycota > Sordariomycetes > Hypocreales > Clavicipitaceae > Claviceps > Claviceps sp. LM454 group G7. Next base: position 60,177 of record SRQL01000096.1, on the reverse strand, counting down.
TCCCATCCTGATACCATAGGCTGTATCTCTTCCCTTAGTCTTTTCGGGGCGTCGAGTTCACTTGAGCACCACAACACGTTCGCCATGGCGGAATTCACGACCCCGGGCGAAACCGACAGAGTGCTGGAACTTCTCCGACGCGTCGACCTCGAGTACCCAGATGGGGAGTTACTCGAGTTCTTCCTTCTAGACTCAATAGAGCCTCTGCAGACGGCTCGCTACATACTTGGACGGTGCTCTGCGGATGGAGACGGCCTCGATCTAGTAGCGCTTTTATCCGACTGGAAACGATTGATCTCCGTTTGTGTGTAAGTCCAGCCAGAGTACCTTGGTAGCATCGTGCTGATGATGATGAGTAGTCACATATGATGGCTCAAGACACCCGTCCCGTGACCCAACCATCATTTCGATGATAAGAAAACGAGACCGTAGCAGATGCTGCCTCACTGGACTTGACCATTCTGTCTGGGACCCGCTCATGGTGGTGCCTCTCCTCCCGACTGAGGCATTCCAGGTTGACAAGGAACTGCATGAACTCCTTGGCATCTTCATCGGTCCCTCTCTCCTGGACTGGCTATTGTTGAAAGCCGAAAGCTTGAGCCCCGAGCAGAACCATTGGCTTGTTCGCAGGTCTGCGGCCGCAGCGCTAGCGCAGGGAGTCTTCCGGTTTATTGTCGGAACAGGTCTGGAGGTGGGTTTGTTGGGTTTCTTTCTTTCCTTGGTGCTCAGTTCTCACCTACTTGTCTTCAGGTGCGTTTATAAGCTCACAGACCTCCAGTACACAGTTTTCACTAGCACGGTCGGCACAACTCTGCCATCCGTCATAAAGAAGCTTCCATTCCGTCGGCCTGCTCGTTTCACAGACTGCATTGCTTCTCATGTAGATAACCCGGACACATCTGCATTGGAAATTCTGTCGCGGTTCGCACATCCTGTGCGGTGGACTGGTGCCGCTCGAGAAGCCGCTTGCAAGAGACCCAGGACAGTCCAAAGTGGGCCAATGGCTTCACTTTGGCGGTTTCTATCGGAGCGTTGTGCCACTGCCGTCGCAATGGTCTGGCGGCTGGTTCCAGCTCTTGTCCGCATACGAGCTTACCGAGGCCTCGCCTTTCTGGGATTTCACATGTATGGGGCAAGTTGCAGCCTCTATGTACAACGGCTGCCCTTCGGCCTCTACCTCAAGACCACCAGCACGACGTGGCACCGAAGCTTGGCCAACGAGTTTGCTGCACTGCAACTTGTCAGACGCCACACAAACATCCACGTGCCCGGCGCCCTGGATCTTGTATCGGATTCGAAGGACTCTTACCTTCTGACGACCACAGTCCGCGGGGTTCCTCTGGGCAGGTGTATCGACACCCTCAGTCATGATGAGGTGACAACTTTGGTCGGCGATCTACAGAAATGCCTCTTGGAGCTGCGAGCGATACCGAAGGAGGTTTCACCAAAATACGCCATTACAAACGTCCTCGGCACGGCATGTTACGACGGTAGGCTCATCATTGGGTCGGAATATGATGCGGCTCGGGGAGATTATTTTGGGCCCTTTGTAGATGAGGACGATTTCAACAACACTCTCCGATGCATCCCACTACCAAATGTGGTACACAGCAGCGGACATGAGATTGTTCTCACGCACGGGGATCTGAACACGCGGAACATCATGATGTATAATGGAAGGCTTTCGGGAATCATTGACTGGGAAACCTGTGGATGGTTTCCAGACTATTGGGACTACACTAAGGCACACTTCATCACAAAGCTCCACCGGCGGTGGTTGAGGATTGTTGATGCAGTTTTTAAAAAGCTGGGCAATTTTGAGGCCGAACTGGCTGTTGAAAGTCAGATTTGGTGGTATTTTTGAAGCGTTGGATTTGAATGGATTGCCTGGATGGGAAGCAGCAAGCTACTTGGACATTTTGCTCCCTCCTCTGTCCCAAATTTGTTGCAGTGATGACCTACCTATTGCATGGAATACGAGGTGAGAAATATTTTGCAGGCCATTTAATCTTCTTCTCTCTTGGCTATAAGGAGGTACCTAGGTATGTAAGGCTCCCCGTGGGAACCCTCATTGAGACCTCGAATAGGCATGATATTTCTTATCGAAGTCTGCTTTATCATCCGTGCGGATCTGATTTCTCTTGATCCTCGACGTGGCGCAACAGGACCTTCCCTGTTGTTTCCAACACTTCCGTGTCGCCATCCTCTATAGCCTACCTGTGACTAAGGAACATAGAGGAGATAGCTAAAGGTAGTGCACTACGTGGTCACTCCTCTCACAACTACATATGAACATGTGCGCTTTGTCGTCAGGCAAAATAGGGGTGCTTTAGCAAGCTACACCAGCTACGAAATTCGAATCCCACACAGTATACATCATCAACGAGAGAAGGAAGTACTACAACTATGGCCATCCTCGAACCGATGAGAGCTCGAAGCAAAAATTCCGCCTCTGCAACAAAAATCTCGCTTCGCTGCAAAACTTTAACTTCTTCTTCCAACCCCGATTCGGAACCCAACTGGCGACATTCACGTCTCGAAATCTACAACCAGCGGTTGCCGATGCCTTTGTCGTGGAACATGTTACGTGGCTTGGCGTCGCAGTGCATGAATCTATGTTCATGAAGCTACGCAAGCGCATTGAGGAACTGATCCGCGACTTCGTCTCCAATCTTTGGTAATGCGGCCAAGACTGTTGATCCGGCATATGACAGGAACAAAGACTGCCAGAAGTTACTATATTCATACGGGGCACAACAGTATGTATTGACTAAAACAATGCGACCAGGACAGTCAGGAACTTCAAGGCCCCTTCTAATGACGAAGAAGTCGTACATCTTCTCCTCATCTGAAAGATGTTGTCGCCCGTATAGCTGGACTTCCTTTGTCAGGATCGTGCAGCCATGCGACGGCAGGCAAACTTTGAAGAGGGACCCGATCCATTCTGAAGCGTTGACCGGTATGCAATCGGCGTCTTTTCCTCAATCGACTGCTAGTTGCTCTCGGAATAGGCTGAGGAACTCTTCCCGATCGATGGGCTCGCTGCCATGACCTTGGTCCTTGGGCGCTTGGACAACTCTCATCCAGAGGCTCGCCAAATGCCAAAAGTCAACCCTCGAAGACATTCATGTGTGCAGTACAGTACGACCGGTCGTTGAGTTTGACCCGCTGATGATTGCCTTGTTGGTGGTGTCTTTGTTGTTGTTCTTGTTGTTGCGAGGCGATGTCTCCAGTTTCTGTGCTTTGGTCGGCGTTGTCACCGCTACTGCCATTGCCACTGTCACTGTTTTCAAAAAGCCTCTGTTCATGCAACACCAAGGCAACCTAGAACCGAAGGAAGGGAATCTGTAAGGGTGCTTTCTTCTCTTGATTCCTTAGTGATTTCACTGACCATGTTACTGCGAAACGTAATTGATGGTACTTCTCTTGTCTTTCTTGGTCTATTGTGACTAGCCAACTACATACCGCATCACGAGACCGATAGAATTTGACTGTTTCAGCACTGGGTGCTCGTACTTGTCCATGAGACTTGATTGCTATACAGCGAAGTCGCTGAGCTTGCGACTAGTTCAGACAGTGGGTGATAATTCGGTGGCATGGCTCAGAAAGCAATTAGACGCCAACCTCAATCTCGCGGCAAATGTTTGAAGGAGATTAGAGGAATCACATACGTGGTTAGCAAGGCTACGATAAGTCCAGTAGAGTTCCTTGGGCCATGTCTCGCCATGGGGTTCTCCGCCTTCTCTTGACTGCCCTTCCGACCCGCGTCATGCTCATCCCAGTCTGTTTATGTGATGATAATTCTGGGTAACGGAGATTGTAAACGCGGCCGTTATCGTTTGTCAGGCGAAGCGTTTGGACCGACGTCTGCAGCCTGTGCCATCGGGGTGGCTGGAATAGCAGCAATGGCCAAGTTCTGAGACACGTCAGTTATTGCAACAGTCTAAATAGATGGGAAGGTAGTGCGCAGACTGTGTCCAATGACGCAAGGAATCCTCACAACACCAAACTTTGAGCATCACAATAGAACAGAAATCTAATGCCGAAGTAATCTGGAGATTAAAAAAACGATCATTGGCGCTGTAGCATCTATGATACAGACAAAATTTTGTTTCAGCCTCCCTGCGAGACCGAAACGAAACCCTTTATACAAGGATCTCTGGCTAATGCATTCGTGGTGGGATGTACACGGAACATATATTCCACGAACACCCACCCTTCCCATTCAGACATGACACGCCGATGTTGCTTGCCCAAGTCTTAATCTATCCTCGTTGCCCAGTTCTATATTTCTCGTACATTATCGACTGCCTTCATCCGATCTTCTGCGAGGCACCGAATAGCCTGATTTCCGCCGATGGAGGATACGGAAGGGGGAAGAGAGCTTCGACAGGCTATGCGGCCACAGAACGTATGAGCGCAGGAGAGATTTATCGCAACTTGGACCAGAGCTTAGAAGCTGCGCAAGTGCTGGCGCAATGGGTGAGGTGGAAGACTATTGCAAGACCGGGTGAAATTAGCAAGACTGGACGTAGAAGGGGCAATAAGGTGGAGGAGGCGCCAATTTTCCTCTACGGGCTCGCAGCCACAAGTGTAGGCTTTGTAGGGTTTGAAGCCGCGATGCTTGTGAGGTTAGACAAGGGAACGTACACTCCTCGACGCAATCCTCCTTGATCTTCTCCCCCGCTTCCTCCTGCGCCGCGACACGCGCAGCGCACTCTTCAAAGTGGTGCTTGGCGGGAGCGCATTGGGCCGAATTCTTGCAGGCTGTATTCGTTCAGAACCAGTCAGTATGTAGACGTCATGAGAGTTTGCGCAAGGAAATGGTGTAGTATGCAGTCGTTGGCGGGTGAGGGACACAAATTCGTCAAGTGAGTCGCCAAGGGACGATGACGCTGTGTGGGGTGCGATTTTGTTTTATGAGGGGAAAAGGGAAGAGAAGAGAAAATGAGAGGGCGAGCGATTTGACTGACCTTCCTCAAGAACCACCTTAGGATCAACAATCTCTTCCTCCTCTTCTTCCTCTTCTTCTTCCTCCTCCTCTTCCTCCTCCTCCTTCTCTTCCTCCTTCTCGGCGTCCTCGGTGGCTTCCTCATCGTTGGACTCCTCGCTTGACTCTTCGGCAGCCCCCTCGTCCTTGGGCTCGTTATCGGTGGTCTCCTCCTCCTATAAAGATGAGACGCGTTAGAGAGGCATGCTCCGGAATTGCGGGAGGCACCGACGTGGTGCACCACGGGCTATCTGTGTCGATTGGGGCAGCGCGCATCGTGCATCAAGGGGCTGGAGGGACGAAATGGAACGAACGCCTCACCTGCGGCGCTGCGGCCGGGGCCTCGGCCTCGACGACGGTCCATGGCGTCACGGCCTCGACAATTTCAGAAAACGCGTCCCAGAGGCCCATGGTGAATAGTTGGCGGATCACAACGGAATCGTCGTAGATGAAGGAAGAAGTGGTTGGCGGTGCTTCGGCCAAATTAACGTCAGAACAATCGGAATCTCTCGGTCAGAGTACACCGAAACGAAAACTGATTCCGAATTGGCGCAGTTTGATTGGCGAGGCTGATCCGCTACGAATGGGGACAGTCACGTGAGATATCACATGCGGGTACACGACAGTTCGACTTCGCGTGAACGTTGTTGATTTTTTTTTAGCTAATAATAACTTGACTTTCAGAAACAGTATTTGCGATATGGGGGAGCCTTGTGGCACTCCGGAGGGGACTGGTATTTCGTCTGTGATCCGGCTCTCGAAATATACCTAAGCGTACGCTGCCATCCACGTTGGGCGGTGTCGAACGCAGCGGATATATCTAGTTGGAGTAGCGATGCGATGCCCTTGTGGTGCCATGCAACCCGTACCGCTTCGGTCAGGCTGCTGAGAGCTGTTTCCGTCGAGCTTTGGCACCACAAGGGCACCGCATCGCTACTTCAACTAGATATATCCCCTGCGTTCGACACCGTCCATCGTGGATGGCAGCGTGGACCCGAGGCTTTACCACAGGAAGAACGGCACTCCTACATTTCAAGAACCGGGTCACTGACGAAATACCAGTCCCCTCCGGAGTGCCACAAGACTCCCCCATATCGCCAATATACTGTTTCTGATGTACATGTCGCCTCTTTACAGGCTCGAAGCCGCCGAAAATTGCCTGACGATTGGGTTTGCCGACGATACGAATAGGGATTGAAGTTCAACCCCAATAAGAGCAAGATTATGCATTTCACCAGCAAGCACAGAGCTATCACCACCCCCGTCCGGCTGGGAACGGCGACGATACAACCCCACGAAGCTGAACACTTCCTCGGTGTTGAAAATTAACAGAAAAGTCCGATGGAAGGCCCATCTAGACAAAGTCAAGGAGAAACTTGTACGACGACGCCTCGCCCTCACCGTACTGGCGGCCTCAACGTGGGGCTGCCCCCTCCGCGAAGCACACCTCCCATATAGTACGCAGGTCATCCGCAGCACGATGGTATACGGAGCGGGTATCTGACATACCCCCGCGAAACGCGGCGGCGTGGCGAGAGGCGTGGCGAAAGCGTTTGTGACAGAACAGTCGAAATACCTACGAGTTGTCACCGGAGCGTACAGAGCTACCCGTCTAATCGATCTATACCTCGACCACCTCCAACGCCGCTTCTATGACAGGATTGCATCGAATGGCATGGGCGAGAAGATACGACAAGCTTGCGCGACAGTAGCGAACCACCTCCGCCGACACGAGTGCCGCAACACGGAGCCGAGACCGCCGTTCGAACCATTTGCCGGCCGTGATCCTCCGGAACCGGGCGGGCTCCAGCTGAAAGAGATACTGGAGCGCGACTGGAAGGAGCGATGGGAGGTGGACAGAGTAGCAGCAACACTCCGGAGGCCGAACCGCCAACCCCCCACGGCCGAAATTTCGCCAAAACTTCCATTCTACTAAGAAAATGGTACGGCTCCATCGCTCTCCATATGTCATTGCTGGTTAGGAATCGACGACATTTATCACGTGCTGCTAGAACGCCCGGACTTTTCCCACCTCCGTCCCAGACAAGCCCATAAAGCCCTTGACGTTCCGGACAAGGCACAAGTGGCTGATTGCCACGAACCGGCTGCATCACGCACTGGCCTCCAAATTGCACGAAGAATGGGACGCAGAACCCAGACTGGATTAGCCAGCCCACCCACGTACAGAGCAAGCAGCGCACCCTTATTGATTGATTGTACGGTGTGTGTGGGTGGGCTGGTTAATCCAGCCCCGGTTCTGCGTCTCTCATTCTTCGTGAAATTTGGAGGTCAGTGCGAATTGGTGCCGCCGGTTCATGGTAATCAGCCACTTCGTCAAGGCGTGTGCCTTGTTCGGGACGTCAAGGGCAGCGCACCTTTATATATATAAATGACTAAACTAACCACGGGATCCCGAGGGACCTCAGGACGGATCCATGGCGGCGCATAGGTTTTCCTCCGCGGCTTACATAGGTAATAGATGTACTAGACATTAGGCTCACCGCTATTTAGAGTACCTAATCCAATAATAATAACTTGGCTTTCGGGGGCCCTCGCGGTAATGATAGTAAAGCAAGGCCACAGTCTGACTAGGGTACTCAATGTTCATGTAGGTACGTAGAAGGAAACATTGCGAGTGCTATTCCTCACTTTGAACGAGGCCATGGTCTGATTACAACTATGTATGTAGAAGGAAACTTTGCGAGTGCTATTAGAACCGTAAAAGCCAAAGTCTGATTTCAGACGCATACCGTGAATTTCATAATCTCTTCAACGTAGAATCGTAAATGAACAACTGCTCAATGTGGGTTGCATTTCATGTAACAACAGAAGCTCAAATTGAAAAGAATGCAGCAAAGATATCAGCTCCCCTAGCTCGAGTAAACTGGCCGAACGAGGAAACGAATGTTCTCATCTGTCTGGGTGACCCCGGTCCACCTCGGCGCGAATGTGATCTTCAAGCTGCATGCTCAACTGTTGCGCCTGTGCTTCGTCATAATTTGGCGGTGGCCCGTCGGGTGCGCGGTCACCGGAATCTGGAAAAGCTGATGGTCTATTTGTTCCTGCGGCATTCAAGGAACTTGTTGCAGCTTCTGCCGGTTGAGTTCGAGAAGCTTCGTACGCGGGCAGAGGCTCATCCGGTATGTCAACTCCGGGACCCATCTCGTGACGCATTTCCTGAGCCTGGAACAACCGCTCTCGAAGTCTTATGTATGCTTCATTGAACTCCATCATTCCGCCGTCGGAAAAGGTGAATTTGACTTCTATCCTGGGCAAGTCAGGCGGCAACCCGCCTCCGGAGACGGGAATACAGTCGGACTTCCAGGCCCATCCCCACCACATGGACGAAGACGTGGTTGAATCTTGAAACTTGAGAATGGGGGCACTGAATGATTCGAACTTTGGTTCTTGGGTGGGTTTGGCGGGAAGATAGACAATCTACATCGATGTATGTCAGCTGAGCAGACCTGACGTCGTGGGCATGCAGCCATAGCTTCGTAAGAGGTGGTTAATGAAGACTCACTCTCTTGTTGGAGAGAAACAGCGTGCCCTTATCGCTCTTGCACCGGAAGGGGGCGTAGCGAGCCCTCAGCTCTTGCGGCACAGATAACTCGCATGATATCCTCGAATCAAGCTTGAGTAGAATCCGCTCGTTTCCCAACTTGACAAACCCTCCCTGGTTAAGCATAACCCAGCTAGCAGTAGAGTCAGGATCAGTCGGCCGTTGGGAACGTGAGGAACGAGTGAGCAAATAGTCATGTGGATTGTCCATAATGAGGAGGAGAGGGCGATTTCATCGACTGAAGCAAGATCGTGAGGGTTGAAGGTTCCAGAGGGGATGGGGGATGGCCAGATGCTCCGGCTATATATACTATAGCTGGCATGCACGCAGTGAATGGCCAAGGCAAAGCCGACGGGGAACATGAACTCATTATTCACCGCATGGTACTGTCTGAGAGGGCAGCGATGATTGGAACAAGGAAATCATTAACAAGCACGCGCAACTGGGATGAGAATGCACAGACAGACTCAGAAAAGAATAAAGATGCAGAACAAGAAAGGGAATCGGTGCATGGGGCCTGATGAATAACGATAACGATGAGGGTCACAGTGAAGGTGAGGGGACGGGTGTATGCAGCGCAATGGGGCCCAAGAAGACAATTAACCGTCTCATGCTGGAATGCTGAGCAGTGAGGAGTCACTCATCAAGAAGTCACTCATCAAGGAGTCAAGAGAGCTTACATACTTGATCGACATGATGACCGCTAGGCTCCGACTGAATCCAGCAAGATGCACACTTCGTCTCGCGAAGCCTAAGCTGGCCCGGGTCCTTGAGTAGCGCCCAGACAGGCCGTGTATGTATTCAGAATTGCTTCAGGCAGGAATGGGAGTTCTTGAGTACCCCTGGCAGGCGGCTCGTAGGTAGCAGTAGGTAGTAATAGGTGATGGAGTGAACAAGCAAGTCGGTGACGAAGGTGACGCGATGCGGAGTGGTGATTAGAGTCGAGCTGGCAGAAGGGGACGAGATCCCGAGGCCGACAATGTACCGGTTAACCGGTATCGACTTTCAGACAAAGCACTTGTAAGTTGTATCGTGTAGGTACCTAATGTAGCCGCGTAGCGTGAATCATGATGCGTGCAGCGTGATGCGCTTGTTCCCTTCTTTGATTTGAGCCGAGACATGTGGGGCGCCGCGCGTGACAAGTTACAACTTCCGTCATTTCTTCCGCCCACTTCCCGAGTCCTAGCATTCATTCACATTGTCAAGCCTCTTGAGTCCTTAACTCTTACATACCTATATGGTACCTGCGGAGATGCATACATACCTACAAGATCGCCGCCCTCGTCCTGCTGCCTTGAAGTCCCCCGACGTCTACGGCGGAACTGACACAAGAATACATACAAGAATAAAAGAAACTTCCTCAGACCGGACCCTTTGCCAAAAACATACCTACATACTGGCATTGCTAACAACGCGCAGACGACAGATGATGTTTCTGCCAGGACCCAGCTGCTGCGACACGCCGTACACGCGCCCGCTTGCGCCAGTTCCGCCATCCCATCTACGAGTACTTCCGTGCATTCGAAGACAAGCGAGCTCTCACGGAATGCAAATAATCCGTCGTCGAGATTGACAAGGCCCTGGAACATCCAGTCTCTCTGGCATCGAAGACTACACCAATATGCATTCGGGCCGCGAATTCGATATGCTCGATGCCTATAAAGAACCGTGGCGCGAGCAGTGCCTCAACGTCTCCGAAGGGCGACGAGTGAGACTGTCGGCAACCCCATCGCAGATTCTGCCCAGCCGAGCTGAACGCATCAGTTGTTCCTTGGCCCGCAACTGGCGCATGGGTGGCACACTACCTACTCTGTCGGAAATATATAACGGCACTTGGTGTGGTCTTCCACGTAAAACCGGAACCATTGCCCAGAAGGCTTTTCGTCAGAATTGTCTCCATCTCCTCCGTGAGGGACCCAGCTCCCGGGGGAACCACGTCGTGGCAGCATAGAGCAACTTGGGAGGAATGACGGTGGTGACAGCCTTTCTGGTGTAGAAAGGCGTAATGCCATGTGCAGTGTTGCGGAGGCATGCTGAAGGGGACGGAGACAGTTCTGACCGCCGTGCAGTGGTTCCAATTTGAGAGGCCACAGCAACTGTCGTGATTTTCCGTTACGTTAGGAAAGTATGCCGCCGATACGTCAGCTGGTGGCCGAAGGACGACTTATGTATTCAGCTTGGCTAGAACACTTGATGCCTGTCACCGTCTAACCCTCTGGGCATGGAACGTCAGGGTGTTCAATACAATATATTGTCTACACACCTACATACCGAGGTCAGACGATTCCCGAGGTGATCGCTAGCTGGCCCGATTTCCCCTTAGGGATCATCGTATGTAGTCGATCGTTTCGGTTACGTAAAGGCGACAAATACACACACACACACACGGTACAGAAGCCACGACGAATAAGTAATAAGACAAGCTTTGAGTACAGCGTCTCGTGAGCCGTGACCAGCATTTAGCCATCGGTCTACCCGCGACAGCCGCGCCGCATGTGTGCCAATTACAGTGCCATCCAAGTCGATCTGGACTCGGTTCCATTCCCGTCTGCGCCTCGCGCCGGTGGCTGGCGAATCATTGGCAACGACGTACGTAGCACTATAGGTACCTACCTACCTATGTAGCTTCAGGAGTCTTCAAAGAGAGATGCATGCATTTATGACGCGAAAAGTCTCCTTCTTGTTAACATCTTTGTATGTACATACATACCTACAAGGTATATATGTACTTAGGATAGCATCAGCCGCATCAGGGGACGAAAGGAGTTTTCTCCTGTCTTTCTCCTCAAGAGAAACAATTCTATTGTCAACGCTAGAGTGCAGCAACCGCCCTAGGCCAGTTCATCACAATTGTTTCTCTTCAATCATCAATTTTAAGCATTCTCTTTTTTCTTTTTTTTTTCTTTTCGGTTTCTCGGAACGGGAATGGACTTCGACGCGTCAAGCTTATCCACGATAGACTCGGATGAGGCGGACCTCAACCGGTTACGGGCCGAACTTGCTTCCTTTTCTCAACAACTACAGCGCGACGAAGCTCGCCGGCTCGCGACTTCCAGCATACCGGCCCCGATTCGGACCCGTTTTGACGGTACAAAGTCGCAGCCACTTCTGACGGGGTGTCAGATGGGCGCAATCGGAGGATAATCTTCGTCGCGCTGTAGTTGTTGAGAAAAGGAAGCAAGTTCGGCCCGTAACCGGTTGAGGTCCGCCTCTATCGCGGATGGTAAGCTTGACGCGTCGAAGTCCATTCCCGTTCCGAGAAACCGAAAAGAAACCGAAAAAGAAAAAAAGAATGCTTAAAATTGATGATTGAAGAGAAACAATTGTGATGAACTGGCCTAGGGTGGTTGCTGCACTCTAGCGTTGACAATAGAATTGTTTCTCTTCTCTTGAGGAGAAAGAGAGGAGAAAATTCAAAAATCCTCTCGTCCCCTGATGCTATGTATCGACAAGGTCCTTTCCGGCGGCCCTGCGCGGCGGTCGGGAAGAGCGGTAGAGGGGCGGTGATTTCTGTTACTCTTCTTTCGCAGGGCTTTCGAGCTGGTTTTCTTGTGATCTTCGTCGATTTGTCACACACCTTTGCGGGATTTATTGCAGCGCCGTTGAACTATGTGAGAGATCGATAGATTCTTCTTCTTCTAGGAGGTAGGCTGTTGCGTGAATCTGTCGCTCCACTAATTCCTTCGACGCAACGATTCTACCTCTTGGAAGTTGGGAGCCTCAGGGTGCTCAAATGATGCATACCCTATATGGAGACGCTGGTTTTTTTTATTGTTATGGTACGGCGCATATGTCGTTGAAATATGTCATGAAAGTCATGGAATTTTGTTATTTGTTGTTCCTTCTATTCCCTTTGGTTCATCATTCGTGTTTTGAGTTTCAAAGGGCGAGTGTATCGAGGTTGGTAACAAACGACTTCTCTAAAAATGGGTGCATGTAACCGTCAGGCTGCGTGATGATGGGTTATCTAAGCACTGGACGCAAAACGTTTTCCCTTGTACAGCCTGAAATTGAAGCCGTCACCCTGATTTTGTTGTTCCTGCCCCGATAGCTCAGAGGTTTTACTGTACTGCCGTCGCGTCGGCTCCGTAGAGGCTGTTGCAGCGTCTATTTGCATTTCTATATATCGTACCTCCGCCGTTCCCGTTTTTCACAGCTCTGTATGATATAGGAATGGCATTTCCTTGGCATCACTGTAGCTCCGTCTTCTGTATTGCATATTTCGCTGGATCTTGTGACCGCCCCGTGAATACTTCGCTACAGCCCCGTGGAATCCATTATACCTCCGTCGATGCTGTCCATTCAGCTAGGATTTACCACACCTGCATTGAACACACTGCGGCTCCGTGGGTTCCATTTGACATCTGTCTCAATTGTAACTTTTAACTCTCAATTGCAACTTTGAACTACATGTACAATTCAATTCAATGGGACCTGCCGACCTCCGTGCATTCAGTCGATACTCCGTGGGATCTGTTGCTGGAGGTCCGTCTCCCGCGCGACTAAATTCTCCGAGGAACTGAATTTGCCACAGCTCCGTGGAAACTACTGCACCTGCGTGCGTTCTCCCACAGCGCCTGGTATTGAATTCGCTACACCTACATTTTTCTCCGTGGAGCCTGCTGCTCCTCCCATCTGGCTCTCGCAATTAGGGATGCATCTCAAACTCTCAATTGCGGCTTCAGCTTCTGGAGTATTGGATCTGCTACAGATCCGTCGGAAACACCGGTCGCCGGTCGGTTCTCCGTGTTCGATACACGTACAACGTAGTGGGATCTGTCGGAATTCCGTGCATCAGTCTATGCTCCGTGGAATCTGTTGCCTCGCTCCGCCTGTGGCAGGTCCGTCAGCTGCATTCCCTATAGAGTCGAATCCGATACAGGCCTATCTTTTTTGTCGCAGCTTCGTGAAATCTGTTGTGCCGCTACATTACCTGAGCTCCGTGACTGTTGCTTCTCTGTTCGCGCCTCTCTCCGTTGTCCGCCTCCATTTGAGTTAGATCATCCGATCCTGTCACAGCTCCGTCAGTTCTGTACTGCTTCGCGATTTGTTGTGCAGCAACACTATCTGAGCTCTGTGGCTATTGCTCCTGTCTGTGTTTGTTGTCTTTTCGCTTTCTGTTGTAGCGCTCCGTCAGCGCAGCTTCGTGAAATTTGTTTCTGCTGCCGCTCCGTGAAGATTTCTCTGGAGATATTTTTGACCAATCCGGCGCTGCGATTGTGCTTTGGAGCCCCGTTTATATTGAGGCGTTGCAATTCCAACCAATCCAAGGGCTGCGTTGGAGAAGGGCTCGGAACGGGAGTACTTTGTACCGATGGGTTTGTTTTTTCTCCCTACTCCGGGACCGACGCCAACCTGCCGCATTATTACACTCTGCACCTCTGCACCTCGCACCGCGCATTCTGATCAGTTGAGTTCAAATTCCTGTTCGATGGGAATACGGCGTCACGAAGCATGTTATTGAAAGGACACCGCCTAGGAGGCAAAGAGTCCGTCTTCTTTACTATCGACTATCGATTGAAGGATTGACTGTCGGTTGCAATTTGTTGACAGCTGGTGTTGACAGCTGGGGCGCGTCGATGAGAGGGTCTTTTTTTTTGGTGTTGTTGTGAACACGGAGGAAGGGCAAGGGCTCGGAACGGGAGTAGATTTGACCGAAGGCGGAGAAAGGCAGAGAATCTGACCAATCCGGTGTTTCGAACTTCGAACGTACGTCTCTTTTTTTTCGTAACTTTCTGCCTGTATTTTTGTGGAGCCAAAAAGTGCAAAAGGCGTTATTTCAATGTAAGTTAGAAGACGTGAACAGTTTTGCCTATCTTTTGGCGCGCACTGGCACAGCCTTCGCGTCACTGCATTTTTCTTCTCTTGTCTTCCCTCAGTGAGCCGAGAGTCTGTTCTTTGCCCATCTTATCACCTATTCGACCCTTTTCCGGGTTTCCACCTTTTCCGGCCCTCCGTCCTCCGAGTTTCACTCATACCTAGGTACTTCAAAGTTCTCCGCCATCGGCGCCGTCGGCGCTCACCTGTCATGTCCACCTATGTACCAGCAGTGATTTCTCAGTTCTGCAGCAGTGGAAGTGGAACATTTGATACGGTCACCCTAACTCACACCATCTCGCGTAGGTACTTCACTCTCGACCGAGTTAGGTACATAGTATGCAGAAGTTATGATAAGTTAGGGCCTTAGGCTGCAGGCAGTGGGCACAGAAGGAACTTTTGAGTTAAATTTGTGTGTCTCTGTGTTGCTGTTCATGCACTACCTACGTGGTGTTTCTGTGTTGTAGGTAGGTAGATGTAAAACTACCTAAATCAGGAGCCCAACCAAGCAATCATTTCTTCTTTATCGCAGGGTATATACTATATAGGGGCATGTACAGCCTACAGGTCAAACGGCTGCGCCCATTCTTTTGTGCAACAGTATTTCTTGCGCCTAATGTACTCCGTACAGGGCTCCGACTTTCATCATGGCCGAACAATGGGCTGAGGGCTCACAAATGTCACAATTGGATGCGCGAAGTATTTCGCTCATATCGGCTGTCTTGCATGCTTCCTTTTGACAGTTTTGAGCTTGGCCTACCTAAACGATGCACAGCTCAGACATCATGGCGGTGAATAATTCACGCGGCGGAGTCTCTCGCACTCGTTGGCTTAGTAACTTGGCTATGTCGCCTGCAGTTGGATGGGACAGAGTAAAACATTCAAGGGTGAGAATGTAGTCAATCGGACGTTTTAAAACCTGTGCATGCGGACCGGCATAAGCGCCCAAGGTCTTGTTGAATGATTCAAATTGTACCAGTACCACGGAGTCACTGGTACAGTAACATTAGGTCTAAGATCTTAGATATCAAAGGCCGCTGCCGCAAGTCACGTACGGAGTACAGTCTCAGGAGGTACAGAGTACACCAGAGTCCAACCGCATACGGACAATGCAGGCCGAAATCTCGTCCTCCTATTTAGGTACCTTTTCACGCGCCACTGGCCAGTGCACGCAAGTGAGTCGTGAGTCGTGACACAACTACCAACTGCCAACTAAGATCATGTCCTTTCACAATACCATGGTATCAGGTACTTCCAGAGCAGTTCAGATCACAAGATGCGTTGCGTGTATCTTGAAAAGGTGGGATGGCCTATTGTGACAAGGGCAGTATACGGAGTAATGGGCTTGGAACTGATGAATGTCAATTCAGAACGCAATAATCGACTGTGGCCCTACAAGGAACTCTAGAGGCATGTGGTCTCACTCTGAGTCCTTGAGGAGAGCCACATGTGCTCCTCATCCGTCCCCGGCTGCTCATTCTCCTTTTACTCCATCCACAATAATCCTGACAAGTTATGCTTTGGCCCTGTAGTTGGGACGGCTGCAGCCTTCCCGCTGTTCAACAAGCTGGAGATTGCGTAATGTGCAACAGACATCTTTGCCGCGTTCATTTACAAAAACCATGGCATGAGTGCCCCGATCTGAAGGTATTCACTTCAACCCCTTCATACGAGGAATTTGTCTCTTATGGGTTGCTGTAGTCCAATTGGACCGAGTTTAGATCTCAATCTGCTGCTGCAAGATCTCGACTCATGGAGGAGATGTGCCAGCGAATCGACGGCGTCAAGCTGTGTAAACGTGCATCGAAAGTGCGCGGTACCGACGTGCCATGTACGATCGACTTGTCGCCAGAAACCCTTTCAGCTATCATGGGTGGTCGGAACTGCCATGCAGAAATTGAATTCGAGGATGGTGTCGTATGGATTGCACGATTTCGACTTCTTGATTCAAGAAAACCGCCCGAGGCGCGTAGATACGTTCTACAGAGTGAAGCGGCGACGATGCAGTATTTGGACCGTCACACGCGTGTTCCTTCACCTCGTGTTTTTGACTGGGCATGCGAGTCCGACCCGACGAATACCATAGGCGTCGGCTATATACTGATGGAGAAGCTGAACGGCACATCTCTGGAGTGGAATGAGGCGACTGCCACGCAGAAAGAAAAGATTGTGCGGCAATTTGCAGATATCATGCTCGAGATTGAAAGGCATCCATTCGATCGGCTGGGATCGCTCATCTTCACGACAGAATTTAGTAGCCGCGAGGCGAGACGAGGGGCAGCCGTCGAGTCTCAGATACAGGTGGGTGCATTGGCCAATGAATCGATTTTTAGGTCGGGCGATAATGGCATGCCACTGGGGCCGTTCCGCTCCTCGAAGGAAGCATTTCTTGCCACTGTAGAAGCACACAGTCGAATGGTCGTGGCTGGTGAGATCGGGACAGCCGATCAAGCGCTTGATATCCTTCTAGCCCATCGGTTCAGGCTTGACGTTATCGATAGAGTGTCGGAGCAAACTGCGACAGCTGAGAAAGGCGGTGAGCAATTCTTCTTGAAGCACGCGGATGACAAGGGTGATCACATTCTGGTGAATGACGACTTCGACATTGTCGGAATCATCGACTGGGAATGGTGTCAAACAGCCTCGAGGGAACAAGCCTTCTCTGCACCGTGCATGATGTGGCCAATCAATGCCTTCTACGATGGTTCCAACGAGCTGGCAGAAGAGGAGCTCCTTCTGGCTCAAGTGCTCCGCGAGAGAGGCCGGGAGGACCTCGCTAGCTGTGTGCTGCATGGGCGCAAGGTCCAGAGATTGATGTTCGAGCTCAGCTCAATGGTGGTATATGAGGATAGAAAGACACGCGCCAGTTTCTTCATGGGTCTCAAGCGAGCTTTCGACGGGCATGACGTCAAAGCCAATGGGCAAGGAGTAGAAGACGAGTGGGAGACTTGGAAGGCGAAAGCGCTTGCGGACTGGAAGCACGAAGTTCTGTTCAAGAGTGCTATAGAGGCAAATGGCCGACTAGCAGCTACGCGTCATGTAGGCGCTCCCATCTCAGGTCAGGTAGCCGCACACAGGATGGAGTCGGAGTTTTAGGAGTTTTAGGAGTTTTAGATGACGACATTTACAAATTACTCGCGGACTCAACTGAAATGAAACCACTACATCTAGTAGCCTTCAAAGTCGTTGGAGCAAATTTTTTAAATATGTTTTTTTGGTAATAACTACCAGATACTCCCGAAGAGGTGTGAAGCCGCTCAAATATCTTGGACGGGTTGTCCAAACTGGGATAGAATCGCTGGATTGCCAACTACCCTTCGCCTGGGCTCAATTCACATCACCACACGATCTCCGATCTCATATATATGATGGATTGATTCTTCTCGCGTCGGTCTAAATGAGAAACTTCAACTTGTATTTAAGACGTTCAAATCAGAGGCGTCAAGTAAATCTTCACATTTTTGCCAATTTGATGGTAGGTCCGGGAGCCCTCACCAGTGGCGCCATCATTATTGAACTACTGATTCAAGAGCGTCAACTTTCAAGCATCTTCTATGAGCCGTCTCAGTATGAGTCTATGAGAACACACTGCTGCAGCTGAACTCTGAGAAGGACAGTGGCGAGTACATATCTCGTGCTGATACGTCTTAATCTCTCGACCCGGCGACTTTTGCAAGCACGGAGCAACATGCCAATGTGCAAAGGCCGGCTGATGGAGATGTCAGGTCGCTGGCTCAAAGTGGCGAGGAGGAGCTCACAGAGAAGCAGCGGCATCGTCGTGTTCAGCGGTGTGAGTCGCGGGCGGTGCTACATAGGTAGTAGGACAGCAGATTTGCGCAACGTCGAACGATCAGAGATGACACCTGGGTTCGACACGGATGAGTTCATTCATCGTGGAACTAAGAATGGTACATAACTACGAGGATTGCGAGTAGAGGTATCACTGCATCATATGAGACGTGTCTCATGTGCAACACGCTCAGAACGACCGTCGACGATCCTCCTCTTCGGCGGCCAATGATTCACGAACGTGCACCTTGTATCACTGTAGGCTGTAGCGCCTGCGCAAGTCGGACAACCGGAAAGTGGCCACACGCCGAGATAAGCGAAGAGCTTAATCCGACAGCTGATGATTGGTCGCCTCATTTTTCGCCTCGTCTGATTGAAACCAAGAGACATAAACTTGTGAGTGCAACCTCAAAAGTGCTCCCATTATCTCCGCTGCCGCAAATCATACGCTTTGTACGGAGTACTCCGTTACTTAGGTACCTAATTAGGTACCTAACTTTGAAGAAAATCACCGGCTATGTACAGGTACCTATAAGGGCGGCCGCGGCCTCTTAGGTAGGCTCTGAGCAATGAGCATTCCGTTGACCCACCAACCGCAGGTACAGCCGTTGCAGGCCGAATTTTCGACCTCCTGTTCAGGTAACTTTTCACGCAAGTCGTGAGCAGCACAACACACAACTACCTACCAACTACCAACTGAGATCATGTCCTTACACAGTACCAGGGTACCAGGCTTCTTTCAGAGCAGGTCAGGCCGCAAGATGCGTTGCATGATCTATCTTGAGAAGGTGGGATAGGCACTCCTCTCCTCGGTGTTGTGACTTGTTGATTTCTTGAACACTGCCTCTTCACTTCTCACCTTCTGGTCGCGGAAATCCCGTATCAAGGCTCTCAGGACATTTCCCTCACTCCTACCAACGTAATCCTTATGCCTTCCCTGTGGTCCTGTAGTTGGGACGGCTGCAGCCTTCCCGCTGTTCAACAGGCTGGAGATTGCGTGCTCTGCAATAGACACCTTTGCCGGCTTCATTTACAGGAACCATGGCATGAGTGCCCGAATCCGAAGGTATTCATTTCAATCCATTCACATCGAGGTCCGAGGAAATTGTCTCTGACGATAATATAGTCCAACTGGACCGAGTATTGCTCTCGCTCCGCTGCAGCAGAAGCTCGACGCCTAGACGAGATGTGCCAGCGAATCGACGGCGTCAAGCTGTGTGCGCGTGCATCGCAAGTGCGCGATGCCGACGTGCCATGTACGATCGACTTGTCGCCAAAGACCCTTTCAGCTATCATGGGTGGCCAGAACTGCCATGCAGAAATTACATTCGAGGATGGTGTTGTATGGCTTGCGCGTTTCCGGGTTGTGAGTGCAGTAGCACCACCACCTGAGGTGCGTGACTACATTCTGCAGAGTGAAGCTACGACGATGCAGTTTTTGGAACGTCACACGCGTGTTCCTTCTCCTCGTGTGTTCGACTGGGCATGCGAGTCCGACCCAACAAATACGATAGGCGTTGGCTACATCCTGATGGAGAAGCTGAACGGCACATCTCTGATCTGGCAAAAGGCAACCACTGCGCAAAAGGAGAAGATTGTGAGGCAACTGGCAGACATCATGCTCGAAATCGAAAGGCACCCTTTTGATCGGTTCGGTTCGCTCATCGGCACGACGAAAATTAGAGGCGGCGACGCGACACAGGGAGCAGCCGTCAAGTCGCAGATACAAGTGGGTGCCTTGGCCGATTTTACGACGTTTAGATCGGGCGATGGTGGTATGCCACTAGGACCGTTCCGCTCCTCGGAGGAAACATTCCGTGCCATTGTAGAAGCAAACATTCGAATGGTCGTAACCGGTGAGATCGGGTCAGCCGAGAACACGCTTGATATCCTTCTAGCCTATCGATTCATGCTTGACATTCTCGATCAAATGTCGGACAAAACTGCGACACCTGAGAAAGGCGGCGAGCAATTCTTCTTGAAGCACGTTGATGACAAGGGTGACCACATTCTGGTGAATGACAACTTCGACATTGTCGGCATAATCGACTGGGAATGGTGCCAAACTGCCCCGAGGGAACAAGCCTTTTCTTCGCCGCAAATGATGTGGCCAATCAATGCATTCTATGATGGTTCCAACGAGCTGGCAGAAGAGGAGCTCCTTCTGGCTTGTTTGCTTCGCGAGAGAGGCCGGGAGGACCTCGCTAGCTGCGTGCTGCATGGGCGAAAAGTCCAGAGATTGATATACGCACTTGGCCCATTGGTGGTAGACGCGGATAAAAAGACACTTGCCGGTCTCTTCATGGGTCTCAAGCGAGCCTTTGACGGGCATGACGTCAAAACCGATGGGCAAGGAGTAGAAGACGATTGGGAGACTTGGAAGGCGAAAGCAGTTGAGGACTGGAAGCACGAAGCTTTGTTCAAGAGTGCCATCGAGGCGAATAGCCGGCCAGTAGCTACCTATTCATGAGCCATGAAATGGAGACTCATATCGCAGTTTAGTCACCCAGGAGATGGATGTGGCAAAATCATTGGACCTCGTCACATTCGTCATGTACTCGTGGCTTTAGCAAACGAAAAACTCATCGAACTTAGTACCTCTACCCTTCAGAAGTTCAAGACTGTTGTGGCAAGAAGACACTATAATATCAACTGCCCTGGTCACAAATGCTTGAACGTTCCTGCCGCCGGCCGGTAGGTATAATACCCGGTAAGGTAGGTAGGTAAATTGGGCGGCTTGGCCTTTTAAGTAGGGGACTTCTTTGTTTACATCGGGGAAGGCGACATCTTCACCCCTATCTGTTCACTGTTGGCTTTAGTGAATCTGGTCGCACGAACATTCCTGTCACATCAAGTCCTCCTGTGACTATTCCGTCTTTCTTCTTGCTTCATCCAAGTCTATCGATCGATATGTTTTGCCTTTGGTCATGTAGTTGGGACGGCTGCATCCTTCCAGCTGTTCAACAAGCTGGAGATTGCGAGCTCTGCAACAGACATCTTTGCCGGGTTCATTTACAGGAACGATGGCATAAGTGCCCCGGTCCCGAGGTTATTTACATGATCTGTCTTCGTGGCGAGGAACTTGTGTCTAACGATGATATAGTCCAATGAGAGCGAGTACTTCTCTCGCTTTGCTGCAGCAAAATATCGACGTCTAGACGAGCTGTGCCAGCGAATTAACGGCGCCAAGCTTTGTGAACGTGCATCACAAGTGCGCGGTACCAACGTGCCATGTACGATCGACTTATCGCCGGAAGCCCTTTCAGCTATGATGGGTGGTCAAAACTGTCATGCAGAAATTACATTCGAGGATGGGGTTGTATGGATTGCACGTTTTCGGATTCTGAATGCAAAAACACCACCGCCTGAGGTGCGTGACTACATTCTGCTGAGCGAAGCCACGACGATGCAGTTTTTGGACCGTTACACGCGTGTTCCTTCTCCTCGTGTGTTCGACTGGGCATGTGAGTCCCACTCGACGAACGCGATTGGCGTTGGCTACATACTGATGGAGAAGTTGAATGGCACATCTCTGATTTGGCAAAAGGCAACCGCTGCGCAGAAAGAGAAGATTGTGCGGCAATTGGCAGACATCATGCTCGAGCTGGAAAGGCACCCATTTGATAAGCTTGGATCGCTCATCGCCAGGGCGGGAATGAGGAGCGGCGAAGCGACAGAGGGACCAGTCGTCGAGTCACGGATACAGGTGGGTGCCTTGGCCGATTATTCGACGTTTAGATCGGGCGATGGTGGTATGCCACTGGGGCCGTTTCGTTCGTCAGAAGAAGCATTCCGTGCCATTGTAGAAGCAAACATTCGAATGGCAGTGGCCGGTGAGATCGGATCAGCCGAGAACGTGCTTGATCTTCTTCTAGCCTACCGGTTCAGGCTTGAGGTTCTCGATCAAATGTCGGACGAAACTGCGACAGCTGAGAAAGGCGGCGAGCAATTCTTCTTGAAGCATATTGATGACAAGGGTGACCATATTTTGGTGAATAACGACTTCGACATTGTCGGCATGATCGACTGGGAATGGTGCCAAACAGCCTCCAGGGAACAAGCCTTCTCTTCACCGAGCATGATGTGGCCAATCAGTGCCTTCTACACTGGCTCCAACGAGCTGACAGACGAGGAGCTCCTTTTGGCTCGCGTGTTTCGCGAGAAAGGCCGAGAGGACCTCGCTAGCTGCGTGCTGCATGGGCGCAAGATCCAGAGATTGCTGTTCGGGCTTGATCCTTGGACGGCATACGAGGATAGTAAGACACTCGGTAATCTCTTCATAGGTCTCAGGCGAGCTTTCGACGGGCATGACTGCAAGACAGATGGACAAGGAGTGGAAGATCTTGGATGAGCGACGCGGAGGAATATCGAGTACCGGGGTCATACACGCAGCGCATCTAGCATCGCAAGGTCTAGCCAATGTCGCTTACAGTAACAGTGACATCGCGACTATCTCAGCGCAAATGAGCATATTGAGTGACGAGTCACTTGGGGCATTCAGCAGGGGCAGAGGGAATAACATTGGAAGCCTCAGACATGATAGCCTAAGATTCATGTATAATTATATTTAGATTGGAGTGTCTTCTTGCAAGTTGCTACAGCGGTCTTGAACTTCTGAAGAGTAGAATTCCATTTTTATAAGTCCGTGCGCCCTTGAAATCTTTCATGCACAGGTTTGGAAATCATTCAGTGTCTAATCATAAGCATTGTCCCAACCTCCGCCTTAGCTGATATAAAATACAATTTTTTGAAGTTTTCCGAGCGGCAGCCAAACGTTCCTAAGTCCAACTTCCAGCAATAAACCACTAGTGATTACTGACGGTGGCAATCAGATTCCGGATGACGGGGCAATGGCTGCCCACGATCGATTATGTGAATTTTCACTCTTTAGAACTCTTGGCTTTTGACTTTGTAGCGGAACTTGGAAGACTTTGGGGCGCCACCGTCCACGAGCTGGACCCTTATCAAGACTGGCGGCTGATAGGTATATTCTTGTCAATGTCTGCACATGGTAACTTGGTTAGATTGACTCTCTTTTTTTTTTTTTTTGAAACATGCAGTAGAGTTGGTATTAGGGACGAATTGCTCACGTTCAGAACAGTACTTTGAGCCAGTAACAGCCCACATGTCGCAATCCTCCTTGACACATCGCATGGTGGGTCGGGACGTCATGGACATTGGATTGTTGAATATCGACTTTGTCCGAAACAAATTAGGAAGTGGAAGTGGGCTGTGAGGTATGAGGAAAGTTGTTGAGAATAGATTGGGGAAGATTTTCATAGCTCCATGTAGCCATGTGAACAAGATAAAGGCCCCAGGATTTTGCCACGCGTGGTAGCACACACTTGGCACCAAGTTTGAAGTGAGGCAGAAGTGAGAAGTTAGCAAGCAAGTAACAAGTCGGGAGAATATCATTAGTAATTACCCTGTTCACAGTTCTTCCCAACTCGATACCTACCTACATATGTAGTCGGTCGTTTACGGTTTACCACAGAAACCGAGGTGGACGGTGGACCTTCTGACTGGCAGTCTGTTGGTACGCTGCCTCGATGATATCCAGATGACGATGCGTTGATTTGAACGTTCAATGATGAGTCATAAGTGAGTCTCATGTGACTGAGGTGAAACACAACATGCTGTACAACTGTAACGTTGCCGAATATCCCTGTCCACCGCTGCAATCCTAAGACATCCAATAAGAAATTATTGCTTGGTTGGGCTCCTGATTAGGAGGTAGTTTTGCATCTATGTACACAGGTACCCACGTAGGTAGTGCATGAACAGCAACACACAGAGAAACACAAATTTTACTCGAAAAGTTCCTTCTGTCACCTGTGCCAAATGATAACTTCTACATACATACCTAACTCGGTCGAGAGTCGAGACTCGAGAGCGAAGTACTGTAGTACATACCTAGGTACGCGGGCGGCGAGAGGGTGTGGGTTAGGGGCAGTGACCGCTGCAGAAATCACTGCTGCACCTAGGTGGGCATGATAGGTAACTTGTAAGCGCCGATGGCGGAGAACTTTGGAGTTTGTTTGTTTACTCCGGTATGTACCTATGAGGTATATTATTGGGCTGTGTGCTCGGACTGGATCTTCTTATCGCTAATACATTATTACATATGGTGTCTCTGGGCGCCCGAACATTCTGGTCACAAAACATTACGTGCCGTCTTTCGTCTCGCTCCATCCAATACATCAATCGATAAATATTAAATATGCCTTCTCTGTGGCCCTGTAGTTGGGACGGCTGCAGCCTTCCCGCTGTTGAACGTGTTGGGGATTGCGATCTCTGCAACAGACATCTTTGCCGACTTCATTTACAGAAACCATGGCATGACTGCCCCGATCCAAACGTATTTACTTGAATTCCTTCATGGCGAGGAACGTGTGTCCACTGTCTAACGAATCAACGATGATATAGTCCAATGAGAGCGAGTACATCTCTCGCTTTATTGCAGCACGAGCTGAACGCATTGAGGAGATGTGCCAGCGAATTGACGGTGTCAAGCTATGTAAACGTGCATCGCAAGTGCGCGGTGCCGACGTGCCATGTACGATCGATTTGTCGCCAGAAGCCCTTTCAGCCGCCATGGGTGGTGTGAACTGTCACGCAGAAATTGTATTCGAGGATGGTGTTGTATGGCTCGCACGTTTTCGGATTCTGAATGTAAAAACACCACCGCTTAAGACGCGTGACCCCATTCTGCAGAGTCAAGCCTTGACGATGCAGTTTTTGGACCGTCACACGCGTGTTCCTTCTCCTCGTGTCTTCGACTGGGCATGTGAGTCCGACCCGACGAATACGATAGGCGTTGGCTATATACTGATGGAGAAGCTGAATGGCACGCCTCTGGACTGGGAACGCGCAACTGCCTCGCAGAAGGAGAAGATTGTGCGCCAATATGCAGACATCATGCTCGAAATCGCAAGACACCCATTCGATAAGCTCGGATGGCTCATCGCCACGACGGAATCTAGTAGCGGCGAAGCAACACAAGGAGCAGCCGTCGAGTCGCAAATACAAGTGGGTGCCATGGCCGGTGACATGCCACAGGAGCCGTTCCGCTCGTCGGAGGAAGCATTCCGTGCCATTGTAGAAGAAAACATTCGATTGACAGTCGCTCGTGAGATCGGGTGCGCAGAGAAAAAGCTTGATATCCTTCTCGTCCATCGGTACAGGCTTGACGTTCTCCATAAATTGTCGGAGCAAACTGCGACAACTGAGAAAGGCTCTGAGCAATTTTTCTTGAAGCACCCGGATGACAAGGGTGACCATATCCTTGTGAATGATGACTTTGATATTGTAGGTATAATTGACTGGGAATGGTGCAAGACCGCCTCGAAGGAACAAGCTTTTTCTTCGCCGTGCATGATGTGGCCAATCGGTCCCTTCCACGATGGCTCCAACGAGCTGACAGAAGAGGAGCTCCTTTTGGCTTGTGTGTTTCGCGAGAGAGGCCGGGAGGACCTCGCCAGCTGCGTGCTGCATGGGCGCAAGGTCCAGAGATTTTTGTTCGCGCTTCACGCCGGGGTAGCATGGTTGGATAAGAAGACATTCGCTGGTCTCTTCGTGGGCCTCAAGCGAGCTTTTGACGAGGATTACATCAAAACGGATGGAACAGGAGTAGAAGACGAGTGGAAGTCTTGGAAGGTAAAAGCGCTTGAGGACTGGAAGCACGAAGATTTGTTCAAGAGTGCCACAGAGGCGATTCAACGACCTTGAGGCCGAGCTGCTTCTTAGTATCGAGGTCCCGGGTTATGCTAACGGCGAATATTTGGACGAAGAAAGATCTCGTGAACAGGAGTCGCGGTGACGTTGTCGACATCGTGATTCGTTTGGCATGCCGAGGTTACCGATCCCAGTACCACCCTCCCGCCGCCCGGCGTATGTCCTAATCTACTTCCCTAAGTATACCGGTCCTGCTCTCCCGTATGATATTCCCGAGGTCCCGATACATTCGAAGGTATTACTGATCTTCCCCTGCCGCCATTTTCTGTCCAGCAGCCGGGGACGGATGAGGAGCACATAGGGGGACACTCTGTATCATAGTATCTACTATCGGTGGCTCTACCTGTCAGATGATAGATCTGTGAGAATGTGAATGATAGATGAAGATGATCAAACTAGAATCTGACCACCTGTGCGGAACAGAGAAGGCTATGTACATGAGGGCAAAAGCCCTAGGGAACTACCAGCCGATAAGAGGACAGGTGATGCCTAAGATGTGAGGCTGCAATATCCAACACCGCCCCCAGCTGAACATCTGCAAGCAGATGATACAAAAGAAAAGGAAGATTCCAGACGAATGTCCTGTACATGTATGCCAAAGTGATAAAGAAAGTATCAATCCCAAAATGGATATCCCCAAAATCCAAACACAAAGTGGGTCAATATAAAATAAGAAAGTACATTCCAAGTGCAAATATACCCTCCAAAAAAAAAAAAATGTAATCCAAAAATTAGACAGTAGAAAAGTAATCTTTCGCTCGCACCATGTGAAGGAGACGAAGAAAATCCGAGTGCTTTACACGACCAAGTCCCTTTGTAAAGCCATCTGCGACCATTTGGTCAGTGCCGATTTGCTCAAGACGGAAAAGACCTTCTTTCGTCGTTTCAATAATCCATTTGTACCGCAAATCGATCTGTCGAGTGCGGCCGCGCGACTTCTTGTCCAAAACATTGGCTTTGGCGTTTTGGCTATCTGTGAACAAAAGAAGTGGGCGCCGCTGTCGAATCCCGAAATCTTCGAGAAGCTTGGTCACCCAAATCATGGAGAGACCTGTTGGTGTTAGGTTGATGAATTCCGCCTCCGTCGAACTGAGCGCCACCAGAGTTTGCTTTTTGGACTGCCAAAGGACAGCACCACCAGCAACCATGACCACATGGCCAGCGGTAGATCTCCGAGTATCAAGGTTGTCGGCAAGAGAAGCATCACTAAAACCCTTGACTTGGAGCATGAGCTCCTTGTCATCAAAATGTCCGTCAGAAACAACACCGCCGAGCATGATGCCCATGTCCTGGGTACCAGAAAGGTACCGCCAAAGATGTTTCATAAGACGGACGTGAATGTCCTTGGGTGCGCTGTTCGCGCCACATAGTCGATTTGTTGTAAATGCAATATCGGGCCTGGTACAGACAGACAGCCAATTGAAACTGCCCGTCTGCTGAGCCCAGTCCGACAGATTGCATGCCGTCGGGAGAGACTTCCAGTCGGAAGGGATGTCAGCTTTGGGGAGCCACGGGACTGAGGAAGGGTTGACATCATTGATGCCAAACTTCTGCATGATACTCTTGATGTAAAGACCTTGGTGTAGCAAAATGGATCTGTTCGCCCTGTCACGGACAAATTCAATGCCGAGAAACAACTTTGGCTCGCCAAGACGCTTCAGCTCATACCGACGCTAAAGGTCAGAAATGACTGATTCAACCATGTCGGAAGTGGGTGCCGCGACAATCATGTCGTCGACATACAAGATAAGGAACGAATTGTTCCGATGGAAAATACAAAGCTCATTTTGAAGACGCTTGAAACCAAGCTTTTCGAGCTCGACTGAAATGTCTTCAAGCCACCAAAGAGGGGAGGGGGGTAAGCCATACAATGCTACACCCAAAAGACAGGCACGCTTCGTGCCATCTGTGTGACTATGAGGCTGCCTCACGTACACCTCCTTCTGTGCCGTTGCGTTGAGAAATGCGTTGACTGCGTCGCATTGACCCCATTCGAGACCAAGAATTGCGACAATGGTACAGAATACGCGGATGGACACCATGTGGGCCACTGCGGCATAAAGATCATCGCCCTTGAACAAATCTGAGTGCTGATCACCTCTTGCCACCCATCGAGCTTTTGCGTACGCAGGCTTGTCAATAGGATGCTTGACTGTGTAGACCCAGCGACCGTCAAAAATCTTTGCGTCAGGAGGGGGGTCTACCAAAGTCCAGCCTGACTTCTCCGAAATCTTGGACAACTCGGCAAGTTCTGCCGGTCTCCAAAAAGTGTCATAGTTAGGCAACTTCCTTGCCTCAAACCAGTTTCGCGGAATCGTGACCTTCGTGTCAGTGAGATTTGATGCTTCAAGCATCAGAAAGCTGTAAGACATGACGTCAGGGTCAGCGTCGTCGTATCGGTCATCTTCAAAGAAGGTAATGGCGACGTTGGATCGAGTGACTGGGTGAGCGCTCTTCTTCCCCGCGGTTGCAATGTGCAGATAGTCCTGCCGGGGAACTGACCGCTGGCTGCGCCTGGGCTGAGAAGCCTCTCGAATGAGCTGCTCAGAAGGGTCTTCTTCTTCGGAGGCAGAAGGATCATTGTCAACCGGATCGTCACCGAAATTCTCAAACCTGTCCTTTCTGGCAGTAGCACTTCACACCATTCTTCCAGGTTCCACTGAGAGTGGTCATATCACTCGTGATGATTGCGTCCTTGACTCTGGGTGCAATACAAGAATAGAATCATTTCGCAGGATGCGACGATGTTGGACATTGGTATCCACAGACGGAGTAGGTGAGGGAGAAGGCAGAAAAGGTTGTGGTGGAGGAGAATCGGAAGAGGAAAGAGGCTTAGAAACCTCAGAGGCGACGGAAGAAGAAAGAGGTTTGGAAACCTCAGAAGCGACAATATTGTCGCGTGATTGCAAAGGCGCAAAGACTTCCGCCGTAGGCACGCCAATAATGCGACGACCCTCCTCCTCGAAGGAAGGATCAACAAGTTCGGCAATAAAAGTGCTGTCAGCAGAGTAAAAGTATGAGTATTGCACCCAGAGTCAAGGACGCAATCATCACGAGTGATATGACCACTCTCAGTGGAACCTGGAAGAATGGTGTGAAGTGCTACTGCCAGAAAGGACAGGTTTGAGAATTTCGGTGACGATCCGGTTGACAATGATCCTTCTGCCTCCGAAGAAGAAGACCCTTCTGAGCAGCTCATTCGAGAGGCTTCTCAGCCCAGGCGCAGCCAGCGGTCAGTTCCCCGGCAGGACTATCTGCACATTGCAACCGCGGGGAAGAAGAGCGCTCACCCAGTCACTCGATCCAACGTCGCCATTACCTTCTTTGAAGATGACCGATACGACGACGCTGACCCTGACGTCATGTCTTACAGCTTTCTGATGCTTGAAGCATCAAATCTCACTGACACGAAGGTCACGATTCCGCGAAACTGGTTTGAGGCAAGGAAGTTGCCTAACTATGACACTTTTTGGAGACCGGCAGAACTTGCCGAGTTGTCCAAGATTTCGGAGAAGTCAGGCTGGACTTTGGTAGACCCCCCTCCTGACGCAAAGATTTTTGACGGTCGCTGGGTCTACACAGTCAAGCATCCTATTGACAAGCCTGCGTACGCAAAAGCTCGATGGGTGGCAAGAGGTGATCAGCACTCAGATTTGTTCAAGGGCGATGATCTTTATGCCGCAGTGGCCCACATGGTGTCCATCCGCGTATTCTGTACCATTGTCGCAATTCTTGGTCTCGAATGGGGTCAATGCGACGCAGTCAACGCATTTCTCAACGCAACGGCACAGAAGGAGGTGTACGTGAGGCAGCCTCATAGTCACACAGATGGCACGAAGCGTGCCTGTCTTTTGGGTGTAGCATTGTATGGCTTACCCCCCTCCCCTCTTTGGTGGCTTGAAGACATTTCAGTCGAGCTCGAAAAGCTTGGTTTCAAGCGTCTTCAAAATGAGCTTTGTATTTTCCATCGGAACAATTCGTTCCTTATCTTGTATGTCGACGACATGATTGTCGCGGCACCCACTTCCGACATGGTTGAATCAGTCATTTCTGACCTTTAGCGTCGGTATGAGCTGAAGCGTCTTGGCGAGCCAAAGTTGTTTCTCGGCATTGAATTTGTCCGTGACAGGGCGAACAGATCCATTTTGCTACACCAAGGTCTTTACATCAAGAGTATCATGCAGAAGTTTGGCATCAATGATGTCAACCCTTCCTCAGTCCCGTGGCTCCCCAAAGCTGACATCCCTTCCGACTGGAAGTCTCTCCCGACGGCATGCAATCTGTCGGACTGGGCTCAGCAGACGGGCAGTTTCAATTGGCTGTCTGTCTGTACCAGGCCCGATATTGCATTTACAACAAATCGACTATGTGGCGCGAACAGCGCACCCAAGGACATTCACGTCCGTCTTATGAAACATCTTTGGCGGTACCTTTCTGGTACCCAGGACATGGGCATCATGCTCGGCGGTGTTGTTTCTGACGGACATTTTGATGACAAGGAGCTCATGCTCCAAGTCAAGGGTTTTAGTGATGCTTCTCTTGCCGACAACCTTGATACTCGGAGATCTACCGCTGGCCATGTGGTCATGGTTGCTGGTGGTGCTGTCCTTTGGCAGTCCAAAAAGCAAACTCTGGTGGCGCTCAGTTCGACGGAGGCGGAATTCATCAACCTAACACCAACAGGTCTCTCCATGATTTGGGTGACCAAGCTTCTCGAAGATTTCGGGATTCGACAGCGGCGCCCACTTCTTTTGTTCACAGATAGCCAAAACGCCAAAGCCAATGTTTTGGACAAGAAGTCGCGCGGCCGCACTCGACAGATCGATTTGCGGTACAAATGGATTATTGAAACGACGAAAGAAGGTCTTTTCCGTCTTGAGCAAATCGGCACTGACCAAATGGTCGCAGATGGCTTTACAAAGGGACTTGGTCGTGTAAAGCACTCGGATTTTCTTCGTCTCCTTCACATGGTGCGAGCGAAAGATTACTTTTCTACTGTCTAATTTTTGGATTACATTTTTTTTTTTTTGGAGGGTATATTTGCACTTGGAATGTACTTTCTTATTTTATATTGACCCACTTTGTGTTTGGATTTTGGGGATATCCATTTTGGGATTGATACTTTCTTTATCACTTTGGCATACATGTACAGGACATTCGTCTGGAATCTTCCTTTTCTTTTGTATCATCTGCTTGCAGATGTTCAGCTGGGGGCGGTGTTGGATATTGCAGCCTCACATCTTAGGCATCACCTGTCCTCTTATCGGCTGGTAGTTCCCTAGGGCTTTTGCCCTCATGTACATAGCCTTCTCTGTTCCGCACAGGTGGTCAGATTCTAGTTTGATCATCTTCATCTATCATTCACATTCTCACAGATCTATCATCTGACAGGTAGAGCCACCGATAGTAGATACTATGATACAGAGTGTCCCCCTATGTGCTCCTCATCCGTCCCCGGCTGCTGGACAGAAAATGGCGGCAGGGGAAGATCAGTAATACCTTCGAATGTATCGGGACCTCGGGAATATCATACGGGAGAGCAGGACCGGTATACTTAGGGAAGTAGATTAGGACATACGCCGGGCGGCGGGAGGGTGGTACTGGGATCGGTAACCTCGGCATGCCAAACGAATCACGATGTCGACAACGTCACCGCGACTCCTGTTCACGAGATCTTTCTTCGTCCAAATATTCGCCGTTAGCATAACCCGGGACCTCGATACTAAGAAGCAGCTCGGCCTCAAGGTCGTTGAATCGCCTCTGTGGCACTCTTGAACAAATCTTCGTGCTTCCAGTCCTCAAGCGCTTTTACCTTCCAAGACTTCCACTCGTCTTCTACTCCTGTTCCATCCGTTTTGATGTAATCCTCGTCAAAAGCTCGCTTGAGGCCCACGAAGAGACCAGCGAATGTCTTCTTATCCAACCATGCTACCCCGGCGTGAAGCGCGAACAAAAATCTCTGGACCTTGCGCCCATGCAGCACGCAGCTGGCGAGGTCCTCCCGGCCTCTCTCGCGAAACACACAAGCCAAAAGGAGCTCCTCTTCTGTCAGCTCGTTGGAGCCATCGTGGAAGGGACCGATTGGCCACATCATGCACGGCGAAGAAAAAGCTTGTTCCTTCGAGGCGGTCTTGCACCATTCCCAGTCAATTATACCTACAATATCAAAGTCATCATTCACAAGGATATGGTCACCCTTGTCATCCGGGTGCTTCAAGAAAAATTGCTCAGAGCCTTTCTCAGTTGTCGCAGTTTGCTCCGACAATTTATGGAGAACGTCAAGCCTGTACCGATGGACGAGAAGGATATCAAGCTTTTTCTCTGCGCACCCGATCTCACGAGCGACTGTCAATCGAATGTTTTCTTCTACAATGGCACGGAATGCTTCCTCCGACGAGCGGAACGGCTCCTGTGGCATGTCACCGGCCATGGCACCCACTTGTATTTGCGACTCGACGGCTGCTCCTTGTGTTGCTTCGCCGCTACTAGATTCCGTCGTGGCGATGAGCCATCCGAGCTTATCGAATGGGTGTCTTGCGATTTCGAGCATGATGTCTGCATATTGGCGCACAATCTTCTCCTTCTGCGAGGCAGTTGCGCGTTCCCAGTCCAGAGGCGTGCCATTCAGCTTCTCCATCAGTATATAGCCAACGCCTATCGTATTCGTCGGGTCGGACTCACATGCCCAGTCGAAGACACGAGGAGAAGGAACACGCGTGTGACGGTCCAAAAACTGCATCGTCAAGGCTTGACTCTGCAGAATGGGGTCACGCGTCTTAAGCGGTGGTGTTTTTACATTCAGAATCCGAAAACGTGCGAGCCATACAACACCATCCTCGAATACAATTTCTGCGTGACAGTTCACACCACCCATGGCGGCTGAAAGGGCTTCTGGCGACAAATCGATCGTACATGGCACGTCGGCACCGCGCACTTGCGATGCACGTTTACATAGCTTGACACCGTCAATTCGCTGGCACATCTCCTCAATGCGTTCAGCTCGTGCTGCAATAAAGCGAGAGATGTACTCGCTCTCATTGGACTATATCATCGTTGATTCGTTAGACAGTGGACACACGTTCCTCGCCATGAAGGAATTCAAGTAAATACGTTTGGATCGGGGCAGTCATGCCATGGTTTCTGTAAATGAAGTCGGCAAAGATGTCTGTTGCAGAGATCGCAATCCCCAACACGTTCAACAGCGGGAAGGCTGCAGCCGTCCCAACTACAGGGCCACAGAGAAGGCATATTTAATATTTATCGATTGATGTATTGGATGGAGCGAGACGAAAGACGGCACGTAATGTTTTGTGACCAGAATGTTCGGGCGCCCAGAGACACCATATGTAATAATGTATTAGCGATAAGAAGATCCAGTCCGAGCACACAGCCCAATAATATACCTCATAGGTACATACCGGAGTAAACAAACAAACTCCAAAGTTCTCCGCCATCGGCGCTTACAAGTTACCTATCATGCCCACCTAGGTGCAGCAGTGATTTCTGCAGCGGTCACTGCCCCTAACCCACACCCTCTCGCCGCCCGCGTACCTAGGTATGTACTACAGTACTTCGCTCTCGAGTCTCGACTCTCGACCGAGTTAGGTATGTATGTAGAAGTTATCATTTGGCACAGGTGACAGAAGGAACTTTTCGAGTAAAATTTGTGTTTCTCTGTGTGTTGCTGTTCATGCACTACCTACGTGGGTACCTGTGTACATAGATGCAAAACTACCTCCTAATCAGGAGCCCAACCAAGCAATAATTTCTTATTGGATGTCTTAGGATTGCAGCGGTGGACAGGGATATTCGGCAACGTTACAGTTGTACAGCATGTTGTGTTTCAC
This sequence comes from Claviceps sp. LM454 group G7, assembly GCA_018360575.1. Taxonomy (NCBI): domain Eukaryota; kingdom Fungi; phylum Ascomycota; class Sordariomycetes; order Hypocreales; family Clavicipitaceae; genus Claviceps; species Claviceps sp. LM454 group G7. The sequence continues at coordinate 26,438 of SRQL01000096.1, read as the reverse complement.
CTCAGTCACATGAGACTCACTTATGACTCATCATTGAACGTTCAAATCAACGCATCGTCATCTGGATATCATCGAGGCAGCGTACCAACAGACTGCCAGTCAGAAGGTCCACCGTCCACCTCGGTTTCTGTGGTAAACCGTAAACGACCGACTACATATGTAGGTAGGTATCGAGTTGGGAAGAACTGTGAACAGGGTAATTACTAATGATATTCTCCCGACTTGTTACTTGCTTGCTAACTTCTCACTTCTGCCTCACTTCAAACTTGGTGCCAAGTGTGTGCTACCACGCGTGGCAAAATCCTGGGGCCTTTATCTTGTTCACATGGCTACATGGAGCTATGAAAATCTTCCCCAATCTATTCTCAACAACTTTCCTCATACCTCACAGCCCACTTCCACTTCCTAATTTGTTTCGGACAAAGTCGATATTCAACAATCCAATGTCCATGACGTCCCGACCCACCATGCGATGTGTCAAGGAGGATTGCGACATGTGGGCTGTTACTGGCTCAAAGTACTGTTCTGAACGTGAGCAATTCGTCCCTAATACCAACTCTACTGCATGTTTCAAAAAAAAAAAAAAAGAGAGTCAATCTAACCAAGTTACCATGTGCAGACATTGACAAGAATATACCTATCAGCCGCCAGTCTTGATAAGGGTCCAGCTCGTGGACGGTGGCGCCCCAAAGTCTTCCAAGTTCCGCTACAAAGTCAAAAGCCAAGAGTTCTAAAGAGTGAAAATTCACATAATCGATCGTGGGCAGCCATTGCCCCGTCATCCGGAATCTGATTGCCACCGTCAGTAATCACTAGTGGTTTATTGCTGGAAGTTGGACTTAGGAACGTTTGGCTGCCGCTCGGAAAACTTCAAAAAATTGTATTTTATATCAGCTAAGGCGGAGGTTGGGACAATGCTTATGATTAGACACTGAATGATTTCCAAACCTGTGCATGAAAGATTTCAAGGGCGCACGGACTTATAAAAATGGAATTCTACTCTTCAGAAGTTCAAGACCGCTGTAGCAACTTGCAAGAAGACACTCCAATCTAAATATAATTATACATGAATCTTAGGCTATCATGTCTGAGGCTTCCAATGTTATTCCCTCTGCCCCTGCTGAATGCCCCAAGTGACTCGTCACTCAATATGCTCATTTGCGCTGAGATAGTCGCGATGTCACTGTTACTGTAAGCGACATTGGCTAGACCTTGCGATGCTAGATGCGCTGCGTGTATGACCCCGGTACTCGATATTCCTCCGCGTCGCTCATCCAAGATCTTCCACTCCTTGTCCATCTGTCTTGCAGTCATGCCCGTCGAAAGCTCGCCTGAGACCTATGAAGAGATTACCGAGTGTCTTACTATCCTCGTATGCCGTCCAAGGATCAAGCCCGAACAGCAATCTCTGGATCTTGCGCCCATGCAGCACGCAGCTAGCGAGGTCCTCTCGGCCTTTCTCGCGAAACACGCGAGCCAAAAGGAGCTCCTCGTCTGTCAGCTCGTTGGAGCCAGTGTAGAAGGCACTGATTGGCCACATCATGCTCGGTGAAGAGAAGGCTTGTTCCCTGGAGGCTGTTTGGCACCATTCCCAGTCGATCATGCCGACAATGTCGAAGTCGTTATTCACCAAAATATGGTCACCCTTGTCATCAATATGCTTCAAGAAGAATTGCTCGCCGCCTTTCTCAGCTGTCGCAGTTTCGTCCGACATTTGATCGAGAACCTCAAGCCTGAACCGGTAGGCTAGAAGAAGATCAAGCACGTTCTCGGCTGATCCGATCTCACCGGCCACTGCCATTCGAATGTTTGCTTCTACAATGGCACGGAATGCTTCTTCTGACGAACGAAACGGCCCCAGTGGCATACCACCATCGCCCGATCTAAACGTCGAATAATCGGCCAAGGCACCCACCTGTATCCGTGACTCGACGACTGGTCCCTCTGTCGCTTCGCCGCTCCTCATTCCCGCCCTGGCGATGAGCGATCCAAGCTTATCAAATGGGTGCCTTTCCAGCTCGAGCATGATGTCTGCCAATTGCCGCACAATCTTCTCTTTCTGCGCAGCGGTTGCCTTTTGCCAAATCAGAGATGTGCCATTCAACTTCTCCATCAGTATGTAGCCAACGCCAATCGCGTTCGTCGAGTGGGACTCACATGCCCAGTCGAACACACGAGGAGAAGGAACACGCGTGTAACGGTCCAAAAACTGCATCGTCGTGGCTTCGCTCAGCAGAATGTAGTCACGCACCTCAGGCGGTGGTGTTTTTGCATTCAGAATCCGAAAACGTGCAATCCATACAACCCCATCCTCGAATGTAATTTCTGCATGACAGTTTTGACCACCCATCATAGCTGAAAGGGCTTCCGGCGATAAGTCGATCGTACATGGCACGTTGGTACCGCGCACTTGTGATGCACGTTCACAAAGCTTGGCGCCGTTAATTCGCTGGCACAGCTCGTCTAGACGTCGATATTTTGCTGCAGCAAAGCGAGAGAAGTACTCGCTCTCATTGGACTATATCATCGTTAGACACAAGTTCCTCGCCACGAAGACAGATCATGTAAATAACCTCGGGACCGGGGCACTTATGCCATCGTTCCTGTAAATGAACCCGGCAAAGATGTCTGTTGCAGAGCTCGCAATCTCCAGCTTGTTGAACAGCTGGAAGGATGCAGCCGTCCCAACTACATGACCAAAGGCAAAACATATCGATCGATAGACTTGGATGAAGCAAGAAGAAAGACGGAATAGTCACAGGAGGACTTGATGTGACAGGAATGTTCGTGCGACCAGATTCACTAAAGCCAACAGTGAACAGATAGGGGTGAAGATGTCGCCTTCCCCGATGTAAACAAAGAAGTCCCCTACTTAAAAGGCCAAGCCGCCCAATTTACCTACCTACCTTACCGGGTATTATACCTACCGGCCGGCGGCAGGAACGTTCAAGCATTTGTGACCAGGGCAGTTGATATTATAGTGTCTTCTTGCCACAACAGTCTTGAACTTCTGAAGGGTAGAGGTACTAAGTTCGATGAGTTTTTCGTTTGCTAAAGCCACGAGTACATGACGAATGTGACGAGGTCCAATGATTTTGCCACATCCATCTCCTGGGTGACTAAACTGCGATATGAGTCTCCATTTCATGGCTCATGAATAGGTAGCTACTGGCCGGCTATTCGCCTCGATGGCACTCTTGAACAAAGCTTCGTGCTTCCAGTCCTCAACTGCTTTCGCCTTCCAAGTCTCCCAATCGTCTTCTACTCCTTGCCCATCGGTTTTGACGTCATGCCCGTCAAAGGCTCGCTTGAGACCCATGAAGAGACCGGCAAGTGTCTTTTTATCCGCGTCTACCACCAATGGGCCAAGTGCGTATATCAATCTCTGGACTTTTCGCCCATGCAGCACGCAGCTAGCGAGGTCCTCCCGGCCTCTCTCGCGAAGCAAACAAGCCAGAAGGAGCTCCTCTTCTGCCAGCTCGTTGGAACCATCATAGAATGCATTGATTGGCCACATCATTTGCGGCGAAGAAAAGGCTTGTTCCCTCGGGGCAGTTTGGCACCATTCCCAGTCGATTATGCCGACAATGTCGAAGTTGTCATTCACCAGAATGTGGTCACCCTTGTCATCAACGTGCTTCAAGAAGAATTGCTCGCCGCCTTTCTCAGGTGTCGCAGTTTTGTCCGACATTTGATCGAGAATGTCAAGCATGAATCGATAGGCTAGAAGGATATCAAGCGTGTTCTCGGCTGACCCGATCTCACCGGTTACGACCATTCGAATGTTTGCTTCTACAATGGCACGGAATGTTTCCTCCGAGGAGCGGAACGGTCCTAGTGGCATACCACCATCGCCCGATCTAAACGTCGTAAAATCGGCCAAGGCACCCACTTGTATCTGCGACTTGACGGCTGCTCCCTGTGTCGCGTCGCCGCCTCTAATTTTCGTCGTGCCGATGAGCGAACCGAACCGATCAAAAGGGTGCCTTTCGATTTCGAGCATGATGTCTGCCAGTTGCCTCACAATCTTCTCCTTTTGCGCAGTGGTTGCCTTTTGCCAGATCAGAGATGTGCCGTTCAGCTTCTCCATCAGGATGTAGCCAACGCCTATCGTATTTGTTGGGTCGGACTCGCATGCCCAGTCGAACACACGAGGAGAAGGAACACGCGTGTGACGTTCCAAAAACTGCATCGTCGTAGCTTCACTCTGCAGAATGTAGTCACGCACCTCAGGTGGTGGTGCTACTGCACTCACAACCCGGAAACGCGCAAGCCATACAACACCATCCTCGAATGTAATTTCTGCATGGCAGTTCTGGCCACCCATGATAGCTGAAAGGGTCTTTGGCGACAAGTCGATCGTACATGGCACGTCGGCATCGCGCACTTGCGATGCACGCGCACACAGCTTGACGCCGTCGATTCGCTGGCACATCTCGTCTAGGCGTCGAGCTTCTGCTGCAGCGGAGCGAGAGCAATACTCGGTCCAGTTGGACTATATTATCGTCAGAGACAATTTCCTCGGACCTCGATGTGAATGGATTGAAATGAATACCTTCGGATTCGGGCACTCATGCCATGGTTCCTGTAAATGAAGCCGGCAAAGGTGTCTATTGCAGAGCACGCAATCTCCAGCCTGTTGAACAGCGGGAAGGCTGCAGCCGTCCCAACTACAGGACCACAGGGAAGGCATAAGGATTACGTTGGTAGGAGTGAGGGAAATGTCCTGAGAGCCTTGATACGGGATTTCCGCGACCAGAAGGTGAGAAGTGAAGAGGCAGTGTTCAAGAAATCAACAAGTCACAACACCGAGGAGAGGAGTGCCTATCCCACCTTCTCAAGATAGATCATGCAACGCATCTTGCGGCCTGACCTGCTCTGAAAGAAGCCTGGTACCCTGGTACTGTGTAAGGACATGATCTCAGTTGGTAGTTGGTAGGTAGTTGTGTGTTGTGCTGCTCACGACTTGCGTGAAAAGTTACCTGAACAGGAGGTCGAAAATTCGGCCTGCAACGGCTGTACCTGCGGTTGGTGGGTCAACGGAATGCTCATTGCTCAGAGCCTACCTAAGAGGCCGCGGCCGCCCTTATAGGTACCTGTACATAGCCGGTGATTTTCTTCAAAGTTAGGTACCTAATTAGGTACCTAAGTAACGGAGTACTCCGTACAAAGCGTATGATTTGCGGCAGCGGAGATAATGGGAGCACTTTTGAGGTTGCACTCACAAGTTTATGTCTCTTGGTTTCAATCAGACGAGGCGAAAAATGAGGCGACCAATCATCAGCTGTCGGATTAAGCTCTTCGCTTATCTCGGCGTGTGGCCACTTTCCGGTTGTCCGACTTGCGCAGGCGCTACAGCCTACAGTGATACAAGGTGCACGTTCGTGAATCATTGGCCGCCGAAGAGGAGGATCGTCGACGGTCGTTCTGAGCGTGTTGCACATGAGACACGTCTCATATGATGCAGTGATACCTCTACTCGCAATCCTCGTAGTTATGTACCATTCTTAGTTCCACGATGAATGAACTCATCCGTGTCGAACCCAGGTGTCATCTCTGATCGTTCGACGTTGCGCAAATCTGCTGTCCTACTACCTATGTAGCACCGCCCGCGACTCACACCGCTGAACACGACGATGCCGCTGCTTCTCTGTGAGCTCCTCCTCGCCACTTTGAGCCAGCGACCTGACATCTCCATCAGCCGGCCTTTGCACATTGGCATGTTGCTCCGTGCTTGCAAAAGTCGCCGGGTCGAGAGATTAAGACGTATCAGCACGAGATATGTACTCGCCACTGTCCTTCTCAGAGTTCAGCTGCAGCAGTGTGTTCTCATAGACTCATACTGAGACGGCTCATAGAAGATGCTTGAAAGTTGACGCTCTTGAATCAGTAGTTCAATAATGATGGCGCCACTGGTGAGGGCTCCCGGACCTACCATCAAATTGGCAAAAATGTGAAGATTTACTTGACGCCTCTGATTTGAACGTCTTAAATACAAGTTGAAGTTTCTCATTTAGACCGACGCGAGAAGAATCAATCCATCATATATATGAGATCGGAGATCGTGTGGTGATGTGAATTGAGCCCAGGCGAAGGGTAGTTGGCAATCCAGCGATTCTATCCCAGTTTGGACAACCCGTCCAAGATATTTGAGCGGCTTCACACCTCTTCGGGAGTATCTGGTAGTTATTACCAAAAAAACATATTTAAAAAATTTGCTCCAACGACTTTGAAGGCTACTAGATGTAGTGGTTTCATTTCAGTTGAGTCCGCGAGTAATTTGTAAATGTCGTCATCTAAAACTCCTAAAACTCCTAAAACTCCGACTCCATCCTGTGTGCGGCTACCTGACCTGAGATGGGAGCGCCTACATGACGCGTAGCTGCTAGTCGGCCATTTGCCTCTATAGCACTCTTGAACAGAACTTCGTGCTTCCAGTCCGCAAGCGCTTTCGCCTTCCAAGTCTCCCACTCGTCTTCTACTCCTTGCCCATTGGCTTTGACGTCATGCCCGTCGAAAGCTCGCTTGAGACCCATGAAGAAACTGGCGCGTGTCTTTCTATCCTCATATACCACCATTGAGCTGAGCTCGAACATCAATCTCTGGACCTTGCGCCCATGCAGCACACAGCTAGCGAGGTCCTCCCGGCCTCTCTCGCGGAGCACTTGAGCCAGAAGGAGCTCCTCTTCTGCCAGCTCGTTGGAACCATCGTAGAAGGCATTGATTGGCCACATCATGCACGGTGCAGAGAAGGCTTGTTCCCTCGAGGCTGTTTGACACCATTCCCAGTCGATGATTCCGACAATGTCGAAGTCGTCATTCACCAGAATGTGATCACCCTTGTCATCCGCGTGCTTCAAGAAGAATTGCTCACCGCCTTTCTCAGCTGTCGCAGTTTGCTCCGACACTCTATCGATAACGTCAAGCCTGAACCGATGGGCTAGAAGGATATCAAGCGCTTGATCGGCTGTCCCGATCTCACCAGCCACGACCATTCGACTGTGTGCTTCTACAGTGGCAAGAAATGCTTCCTTCGAGGAGCGGAACGGCCCCAGTGGCATGCCATTATCGCCCGACCTAAAAATCGATTCATTGGCCAATGCACCCACCTGTATCTGAGACTCGACGGCTGCCCCTCGTCTCGCCTCGCGGCTACTAAATTCTGTCGTGAAGATGAGCGATCCCAGCCGATCGAATGGATGCCTTTCAATCTCGAGCATGATATCTGCAAATTGCCGCACAATCTTTTCTTTCTGCGTGGCAGTCGCCTCATTCCACTCCAGAGATGTGCCGTTCAGCTTCTCCATCAGTATATAGCCGACGCCTATGGTATTCGTCGGGTCGGACTCGCATGCCCAGTCAAAAACACGAGGTGAAGGAACACGCGTGTGACGGTCCAAATACTGCATCGTCGCCGCTTCACTCTGTAGAACGTATCTACGCGCCTCGGGCGGTTTTCTTGAATCAAGAAGTCGAAATCGTGCAATCCATACGACACCATCCTCGAATTCAATTTCTGCATGGCAGTTCCGACCACCCATGATAGCTGAAAGGGTTTCTGGCGACAAGTCGATCGTACATGGCACGTCGGTACCGCGCACTTTCGATGCACGTTTACACAGCTTGACGCCGTCGATTCGCTGGCACATCTCCTCCATGAGTCGAGATCTTGCAGCAGCAGATTGAGATCTAAACTCGGTCCAATTGGACTACAGCAACCCATAAGAGACAAATTCCTCGTATGAAGGGGTTGAAGTGAATACCTTCAGATCGGGGCACTCATGCCATGGTTTTTGTAAATGAACGCGGCAAAGATGTCTGTTGCACATTACGCAATCTCCAGCTTGTTGAACAGCGGGAAGGCTGCAGCCGTCCCAACTACAGGGCCAAAGCATAACTTGTCAGGATTATTGTGGATGGAGTAAAAGGAGAATGAGCAGCCGGGGACGGATGAGGAGCACATGTGGCTCTCCTCAAGGACTCAGAGTGAGACCACATGCCTCTAGAGTTCCTTGTAGGGCCACAGTCGATTATTGCGTTCTGAATTGACATTCATCAGTTCCAAGCCCATTACTCCGTATACTGCCCTTGTCACAATAGGCCATCCCACCTTTTCAAGATACACGCAACGCATCTTGTGATCTGAACTGCTCTGGAAGTACCTGATACCATGGTATTGTGAAAGGACATGATCTTAGTTGGCAGTTGGTAGTTGTGTCACGACTCACGACTCACTTGCGTGCACTGGCCAGTGGCGCGTGAAAAGGTACCTAAATAGGAGGACGAGATTTCGGCCTGCATTGTCCGTATGCGGTTGGACTCTGGTGTACTCTGTACCTCCTGAGACTGTACTCCGTACGTGACTTGCGGCAGCGGCCTTTGATATCTAAGATCTTAGACCTAATGTTACTGTACCAGTGACTCCGTGGTACTGGTACAATTTGAATCATTCAACAAGACCTTGGGCGCTTATGCCGGTCCGCATGCACAGGTTTTAAAACGTCCGATTGACTACATTCTCACCCTTGAATGTTTTACTCTGTCCCATCCAACTGCAGGCGACATAGCCAAGTTACTAAGCCAACGAGTGCGAGAGACTCCGCCGCGTGAATTATTCACCGCCATGATGTCTGAGCTGTGCATCGTTTAGGTAGGCCAAGCTCAAAACTGTCAAAAGGAAGCATGCAAGACAGCCGATATGAGCGAAATACTTCGCGCATCCAATTGTGACATTTGTGAGCCCTCAGCCCATTGTTCGGCCATGATGAAAGTCGGAGCCCTGTACGGAGTACATTAGGCGCAAGAAATACTGTTGCACAAAAGAATGGGCGCAGCCGTTTGACCTGTAGGCTGTACATGCCCCTATATAGTATATACCCTGCGATAAAGAAGAAATGATTGCTTGGTTGGGCTCCTGATTTAGGTAGTTTTACATCTACCTACCTACAACACAGAAACACCACGTAGGTAGTGCATGAACAGCAACACAGAGACACACAAATTTAACTCAAAAGTTCCTTCTGTGCCCACTGCCTGCAGCCTAAGGCCCTAACTTATCATAACTTCTGCATACTATGTACCTAACTCGGTCGAGAGTGAAGTACCTACGCGAGATGGTGTGAGTTAGGGTGACCGTATCAAATGTTCCACTTCCACTGCTGCAGAACTGAGAAATCACTGCTGGTACATAGGTGGACATGACAGGTGAGCGCCGACGGCGCCGATGGCGGAGAACTTTGAAGTACCTAGGTATGAGTGAAACTCGGAGGACGGAGGGCCGGAAAAGGTGGAAACCCGGAAAAGGGTCGAATAGGTGATAAGATGGGCAAAGAACAGACTCTCGGCTCACTGAGGGAAGACAAGAGAAGAAAAATGCAGTGACGCGAAGGCTGTGCCAGTGCGCGCCAAAAGATAGGCAAAACTGTTCACGTCTTCTAACTTACATTGAAATAACGCCTTTTGCACTTTTTGGCTCCACAAAAATACAGGCAGAAAGTTACGAAAAAAAAGAGACGTACGTTCGAAGTTCGAAACACCGGATTGGTCAGATTCTCTGCCTTTCTCCGCCTTCGGTCAAATCTACTCCCGTTCCGAGCCCTTGCCCTTCCTCCGTGTTCACAACAACACCAAAAAAAAAGACCCTCTCATCGACGCGCCCCAGCTGTCAACACCAGCTGTCAACAAATTGCAACCGACAGTCAATCCTTCAATCGATAGTCGATAGTAAAGAAGACGGACTCTTTGCCTCCTAGGCGGTGTCCTTTCAATAACATGCTTCGTGACGCCGTATTCCCATCGAACAGGAATTTGAACTCAACTGATCAGAATGCGCGGTGCGAGGTGCAGAGGTGCAGAGTGTAATAATGCGGCAGGTTGGCGTCGGTCCCGGAGTAGGGAGAAAAAACAAACCCATCGGTACAAAGTACTCCCGTTCCGAGCCCTTCTCCAACGCAGCCCTTGGATTGGTTGGAATTGCAACGCCTCAATATAAACGGGGCTCCAAAGCACAATCGCAGCGCCGGATTGGTCAAAAATATCTCCAGAGAAATCTTCACGGAGCGGCAGCAGAAACAAATTTCACGAAGCTGCGCTGACGGAGCGCTACAACAGAAAGCGAAAAGACAACAAACACAGACAGGAGCAATAGCCACAGAGCTCAGATAGTGTTGCTGCACAACAAATCGCGAAGCAGTACAGAACTGACGGAGCTGTGACAGGATCGGATGATCTAACTCAAATGGAGGCGGACAACGGAGAGAGGCGCGAACAGAGAAGCAACAGTCACGGAGCTCAGGTAATGTAGCGGCACAACAGATTTCACGAAGCTGCGACAAAAAAGATAGGCCTGTATCGGATTCGACTCTATAGGGAATGCAGCTGACGGACCTGCCACAGGCGGAGCGAGGCAACAGATTCCACGGAGCATAGACTGATGCACGGAATTCCGACAGATCCCACTACGTTGTACGTGTATCGAACACGGAGAACCGACCGGCGACCGGTGTTTCCGACGGATCTGTAGCAGATCCAATACTCCAGAAGCTGAAGCCGCAATTGAGAGTTTGAGATGCATCCCTAATTGCGAGAGCCAGATGGGAGGAGCAGCAGGCTCCACGGAGAAAAATGTAGGTGTAGCGAATTCAATACCAGGCGCTGTGGGAGAACGCACGCAGGTGCAGTAGTTTCCACGGAGCTGTGGCAAATTCAGTTCCTCGGAGAATTTAGTCGCGCGGGAGACGGACCTCCAGCAACAGATCCCACGGAGTATCGACTGAATGCACGGAGGTCGGCAGGTCCCATTGAATTGAATTGTACATGTAGTTCAAAGTTGCAATTGAGAGTTAAAAGTTACAATTGAGACAGATGTCAAATGGAACCCACGGAGCCGCAGTGTGTTCAATGCAGGTGTGGTAAATCCTAGCTGAATGGACAGCATCGACGGAGGTATAATGGATTCCACGGGGCTGTAGCGAAGTATTCACGGGGCGGTCACAAGATCCAGCGAAATATGCAATACAGAAGACGGAGCTACAGTGATGCCAAGGAAATGCCATTCCTATATCATACAGAGCTGTGAAAAACGGGAACGGCGGAGGTACGATATATAGAAATGCAAATAGACGCTGCAACAGCCTCTACGGAGCCGACGCGACGGCAGTACAGTAAAACCTCTGAGCTATCGGGGCAGGAACAACAAAATCAGGGTGACGGCTTCAATTTCAGGCTGTACAAGGGAAAACGTTTTGCGTCCAGTGCTTAGATAACCCATCATCACGCAGCCTGACGGTTACATGCACCCATTTTTAGAGAAGTCGTTTGTTACCAACCTCGATACACTCGCCCTTTGAAACTCAAAACACGAATGATGAACCAAAGGGAATAGAAGGAACAACAAATAACAAAATTCCATGACTTTCATGACATATTTCAACGACATATGCGCCGTACCATAACAATAAAAAAAACCAGCGTCTCCATATAGGGTATGCATCATTTGAGCACCCTGAGGCTCCCAACTTCCAAGAGGTAGAATCGTTGCGTCGAAGGAATTAGTGGAGCGACAGATTCACGCAACAGCCTACCTCCTAGAAGAAGAAGAATCTATCGATCTCTCACATAGTTCAACGGCGCTGCAATAAATCCCGCAAAGGTGTGTGACAAATCGACGAAGATCACAAGAAAACCAGCTCGAAAGCCCTGCGAAAGAAGAGTAACAGAAATCACCGCCCCTCTACCGCTCTTCCCGACCGCCGCGCAGGGCCGCCGGAAAGGACCTTGTCGATACATAGCATCAGGGGACGAGAGGATTTTTGAATTTTCTCCTCTCTTTCTCCTCAAGAGAAGAGAAACAATTCTATTGTCAACGCTAGAGTGCAGCAACCACCCTAGGCCAGTTCATCACAATTGTTTCTCTTCAATCATCAATTTTAAGCATTCTTTTTTTCTTTTTCGGTTTCTTTTCGGTTTCTCGGAACGGGAATGGACTTCGACGCGTCAAGCTTACCATCCGCGATAGAGGCGGACCTCAACCGGTTACGGGCCGAACTTGCTTCCTTTTCTCAACAACTACAGCGCGACGAAGATTATCCTCCGATTGCGCCCATCTGACACCCCGTCAGAAGTGGCTGCGACTTTGTACCGTCAAAACGGGTCCGAATCGGGGCCGGTATGCTGGAAGTCGCGAGCCGGCGAGCTTCGTCGCGCTGTAGTTGTTGAGAAAAGGAAGCAAGTTCGGCCCGTAACCGGTTGAGGTCCGCCTCATCCGAGTCTATCGTGGATAAGCTTGACGCGTCGAAGTCCATTCCCGTTCCGAGAAACCGAAAAGAAAAAAAAAAGAAAAAAGAGAATGCTTAAAATTGATGATTGAAGAGAAACAATTGTGATGAACTGGCCTAGGGCGGTTGCTGCACTCTAGCGTTGACAATAGAATTGTTTCTCTTGAGGAGAAAGACAGGAGAAAACTCCTTTCGTCCCCTGATGCGGCTGATGCTATCCTAAGTACATATATACCTTGTAGGTATGTATGTACATACAAAGATGTTAACAAGAAGGAGACTTTTCGCGTCATAAATGCATGCATCTCTCTTTGAAGACTCCTGAAGCTACATAGGTAGGTAGGTACCTATAGTGCTACGTACGTCGTTGCCAATGATTCGCCAGCCACCGGCGCGAGGCGCAGACGGGAATGGAACCGAGTCCAGATCGACTTGGATGGCACTGTAATTGGCACACATGCGGCGCGGCTGTCGCGGGTAGACCGATGGCTAAATGCTGGTCACGGCTCACGAGACGCTGTACTCAAAGCTTGTCTTATTACTTATTCGTCGTGGCTTCTGTACCGTGTGTGTGTGTGTGTATTTGTCGCCTTTACGTAACCGAAACGATCGACTACATACGATGATCCCTAAGGGGAAATCGGGCCAGCTAGCGATCACCTCGGGAATCGTCTGACCTCGGTATGTAGGTGTGTAGACAATATATTGTATTGAACACCCTGACGTTCCATGCCCAGAGGGTTAGACGGTGACAGGCATCAAGTGTTCTAGCCAAGCTGAATACATAAGTCGTCCTTCGGCCACCAGCTGACGTATCGGCGGCATACTTTCCTAACGTAACGGAAAATCACGACAGTTGCTGTGGCCTCTCAAATTGGAACCACTGCACGGCGGTCAGAACTGTCTCCGTCCCCTTCAGCATGCCTCCGCAACACTGCACATGGCATTACGCCTTTCTACACCAGAAAGGCTGTCACCACCGTCATTCCTCCCAAGTTGCTCTATGCTGCCACGACGTGGTTCCCCCGGGAGCTGGGTCCCTCACGGAGGAGATGGAGACAATTCTGACGAAAAGCCTTCTGGGCAATGGTTCCGGTTTTACGTGGAAGACCACACCAAGTGCCGTTATATATTTCCGACAGAGTAGGTAGTGTGCCACCCATGCGCCAGTTGCGGGCCAAGGAACAACTGATGCGTTCAGCTCGGCTGGGCAGAATCTGCGATGGGGTTGCCGACAGTCTCACTCGTCGCCCTTCGGAGACGTTGAGGCACTGCTCGCGCCACGGTTCTTTATAGGCATCGAGCATATCGAATTCGCGGCCCGAATGCATATTGGTGTAGTCTTCGATGCCAGAGAGACTGGATGTTCCAGGGCCTTGTCAATCTCGACGACGGATTATTTGCATTCCGTGAGAGCTCGCTTGTCTTCGAATGCACGGAAGTACTCGTAGATGGGATGGCGGAACTGGCGCAAGCGGGCGCGTGTACGGCGTGTCGCAGCAGCTGGGTCCTGGCAGAAACATCATCTGTCGTCTGCGCGTTGTTAGCAATGCCAGTATGTAGGTATGTTTTTGGCAAAGGGTCCGGTCTGAGGAAGTTTCTTTTATTCTTGTATGTATTCTTGTGTCAGTTCCGCCGTAGACGTCGGGGGACTTCAAGGCAGCAGGACGAGGGCGGCGATCTTGTAGGTATGTATGCATCTCCGCAGGTACCATATAGGTATGTAAGAGTTAAGGACTCAAGAGGCTTGACAATGTGAATGAATGCTAGGACTCGGGAAGTGGGCGGAAGAAATGACGGAAGTTGTAACTTGTCACGCGCGGCGCCCCACATGTCTCGGCTCAAATCAAAGAAGGGAACAAGCGCATCACGCTGCACGCATCATGATTCACGCTACGCGGCTACATTAGGTACCTACACGATACAACTTACAAGTGCTTTGTCTGAAAGTCGATACCGGTTAACCGGTACATTGTCGGCCTCGGGATCTCGTCCCCTTCTGCCAGCTCGACTCTAATCACCACTCCGCATCGCGTCACCTTCGTCACCGACTTGCTTGTTCACTCCATCACCTATTACTACCTACTGCTACCTACGAGCCGCCTGCCAGGGGTACTCAAGAACTCCCATTCCTGCCTGAAGCAATTCTGAATACATACACGGCCTGTCTGGGCGCTACTCAAGGACCCGGGCCAGCTTAGGCTTCGCGAGACGAAGTGTGCATCTTGCTGGATTCAGTCGGAGCCTAGCGGTCATCATGTCGATCAAGTATGTAAGCTCTCTTGACTCCTTGATGAGTGACTTCTTGATGAGTGACTCCTCACTGCTCAGCATTCCAGCATGAGACGGTTAATTGTCTTCTTGGGCCCCATTGCGCTGCATACACCCGTCCCCTCACCTTCACTGTGACCCTCATCGTTATCGTTATTCATCAGGCCCCATGCACCGATTCCCTTTCTTGTTCTGCATCTTTATTCTTTTCTGAGTCTGTCTGTGCATTCTCATCCCAGTTGCGCGTGCTTGTTAATGATTTCCTTGTTCCAATCATCGCTGCCCTCTCAGACAGTACCATGCGGTGAATAATGAGTTCATGTTCCCCGTCGGCTTTGCCTTGGCCATTCACTGCGTGCATGCCAGCTATAGTATATATAGCCGGAGCATCTGGCCATCCCCCATCCCCTCTGGAACCTTCAACCCTCACGATCTTGCTTCAGTCGATGAAATCGCCCTCTCCTCCTCATTATGGACAATCCACATGACTATTTGCTCACTCGTTCCTCACGTTCCCAACGGCCGACTGATCCTGACTCTACTGCTAGCTGGGTTATGCTTAACCAGGGAGGGTTTGTCAAGTTGGGAAACGAGCGGATTCTACTCAAGCTTGATTCGAGGATATCATGCGAGTTATCTGTGCCGCAAGAGCTGAGGGCTCGCTACGCCCCCTTCCGGTGCAAGAGCGATAAGGGCACGCTGTTTCTCTCCAACAAGAGAGTGAGTCTTCATTAACCACCTCTTACGAAGCTATGGCTGCATGCCCACGACGTCAGGTCTGCTCAGCTGACATACATCGATGTAGATTGTCTATCTTCCCGCCAAACCCACCCAAGAACCAAAGTTCGAATCATTCAGTGCCCCCATTCTCAAGTTTCAAGATTCAACCACGTCTTCGTCCATGTGGTGGGGATGGGCCTGGAAGTCCGACTGTATTCCCGTCTCCGGAGGCGGGTTGCCGCCTGACTTGCCCAGGATAGAAGTCAAATTCACCTTTTCCGACGGCGGAATGATGGAGTTCAATGAAGCATACATAAGACTTCGAGAGCGGTTGTTCCAGGCTCAGGAAATGCGTCACGAGATGGGTCCCGGAGTTGACATACCGGATGAGCCTCTGCCCGCGTACGAAGCTTCTCGAACTCAACCGGCAGAAGCTGCAACAAGTTCCTTGAATGCCGCAGGAACAAATAGACCATCAGCTTTTCCAGATTCCGGTGACCGCGCACCCGACGGGCCACCGCCAAATTATGACGAAGCACAGGCGCAACAGTTGAGCATGCAGCTTGAAGATCACATTCGCGCCGAGGTGGACCGGGGTCACCCAGACAGATGAGAACATTCGTTTCCTCGTTCGGCCAGTTTACTCGAGCTAGGGGAGCTGATATCTTTGCTGCATTCTTTTCAATTTGAGCTTCTGTTGTTACATGAAATGCAACCCACATTGAGCAGTTGTTCATTTACGATTCTACGTTGAAGAGATTATGAAATTCACGGTATGCGTCTGAAATCAGACTTTGGCTTTTACGGTTCTAATAGCACTCGCAAAGTTTCCTTCTACATACATAGTTGTAATCAGACCATGGCCTCGTTCAAAGTGAGGAATAGCACTCGCAATGTTTCCTTCTACGTACCTACATGAACATTGAGTACCCTAGTCAGACTGTGGCCTTGCTTTACTATCATTACCGCGAGGGCCCCCGAAAGCCAAGTTATTATTATTGGATTAGGTACTCTAAATAGCGGTGAGCCTAATGTCTAGTACATCTATTACCTATGTAAGCCGCGGAGGAAAACCTATGCGCCGCCATGGATCCGTCCTGAGGTCCCTCGGGATCCCGTGGTTAGTTTAGTCATTTATATATATAAAGGTGCGCTGCCCTTGACGTCCCGAACAAGGCACACGCCTTGACGAAGTGGCTGATTACCATGAACCGGCGGCACCAATTCGCACTGACCTCCAAATTTCACGAAGAATGAGAGACGCAGAACCGGGGCTGGATTAACCAGCCCACCCACACACACCGTACAATCAATCAATAAGGGTGCGCTGCTTGCTCTGTACGTGGGTGGGCTGGCTAATCCAGTCTGGGTTCTGCGTCCCATTCTTCGTGCAATTTGGAGGCCAGTGCGTGATGCAGCCGGTTCGTGGCAATCAGCCACTTGTGCCTTGTCCGGAACGTCAAGGGCTTTATGGGCTTGTCTGGGACGGAGGTGGGAAAAGTCCGGGCGTTCTAGCAGCACGTGATAAATGTCGTCGATTCCTAACCAGCAATGACATATGGAGAGCGATGGAGCCGTACCATTTTCTTAGTAGAATGGAAGTTTTGGCGAAATTTCGGCCGTGGGGGGTTGGCGGTTCGGCCTCCGGAGTGTTGCTGCTACTCTGTCCACCTCCCATCGCTCCTTCCAGTCGCGCTCCAGTATCTCTTTCAGCTGGAGCCCGCCCGGTTCCGGAGGATCACGGCCGGCAAATGGTTCGAACGGCGGTCTCGGCTCCGTGTTGCGGCACTCGTGTCGGCGGAGGTGGTTCGCTACTGTCGCGCAAGCTTGTCGTATCTTCTCGCCCATGCCATTCGATGCAATCCTGTCATAGAAGCGGCGTTGGAGGTGGTCGAGGTATAGATCGATTAGACGGGTAGCTCTGTACGCTCCGGTGACAACTCGTAGGTATTTCGACTGTTCTGTCACAAACGCTTTCGCCACGCCTCTCGCCACGCCGCCGCGTTTCGCGGGGGTATGTCAGATACCCGCTCCGTATACCATCGTGCTGCGGATGACCTGCGTACTATATGGGAGGTGTGCTTCGCGGAGGGGGCAGCCCCACGTTGAGGCCGCCAGTACGGTGAGGGCGAGGCGTCGTCGTACAAGTTTCTCCTTGACTTTGTCTAGATGGGCCTTCCATCGGACTTTTCTGTTAATTTTCAACACCGAGGAAGTGTTCAGCTTCGTGGGGTTGTATCGTCGCCGTTCCCAGCCGGACGGGGGTGGTGATAGCTCTGTGCTTGCTGGTGAAATGCATAATCTTGCTCTTATTGGGGTTGAACTTCAATCCCTATTCGTATCGTCGGCAAACCCAATCGTCAGGCAATTTTCGGCGGCTTCGAGCCTGTAAAGAGGCGACATGTACATCAGAAACAGTATATTGGCGATATGGGGGAGTCTTGTGGCACTCCGGAGGGGACTGGTATTTCGTCAGTGACCCGGTTCTTGAAATGTAGGAGTGCCGTTCTTCCTGTGGTAAAGCCTCGGGTCCACGCTGCCATCCACGATGGACGGTGTCGAACGCAGGGGATATATCTAGTTGAAGTAGCGATGCGGTGCCCTTGTGGTGCCAAAGCTCGACGGAAACAGCTCTCAGCAGCCTGACCGAAGCGGTACGGGTTGCATGGCACCACAAGGGCATCGCATCGCTACTCCAACTAGATATATCCGCTGCGTTCGACACCGCCCAACGTGGATGGCAGCGTACGCTTAGGTATATTTCGAGAGCCGGATCACAGACGAAATACCAGTCCCCTCCGGAGTGCCACAAGGCTCCCCCATATCGCAAATACTGTTTCTGAAAGTCAAGTTATTATTAGCTAAAAAAAAATCAACAACGTTCACGCGAAGTCGAACTGTCGTGTACCCGCATGTGATATCTCACGTGACTGTCCCCATTCGTAGCGGATCAGCCTCGCCAATCAAACTGCGCCAATTCGGAATCAGTTTTCGTTTCGGTGTACTCTGACCGAGAGATTCCGATTGTTCTGACGTTAATTTGGCCGAAGCACCGCCAACCACTTCTTCCTTCATCTACGACGATTCCGTTGTGATCCGCCAACTATTCACCATGGGCCTCTGGGACGCGTTTTCTGAAATTGTCGAGGCCGTGACGCCATGGACCGTCGTCGAGGCCGAGGCCCCGGCCGCAGCGCCGCAGGTGAGGCGTTCGTTCCATTTCGTCCCTCCAGCCCCTTGATGCACGATGCGCGCTGCCCCAATCGACACAGATAGCCCGTGGTGCACCACGTCGGTGCCTCCCGCAATTCCGGAGCATGCCTCTCTAACGCGTCTCATCTTTATAGGAGGAGGAGACCACCGATAACGAGCCCAAGGACGAGGGGGCTGCCGAAGAGTCAAGCGAGGAGTCCAACGATGAGGAAGCCACCGAGGACGCCGAGAAGGAGGAAGAGAAGGAGGAGGAGGAAGAGGAGGAGGAAGAAGAAGAGGAAGAAGAGGAGGAAGAGATTGTTGATCCTAAGGTGGTTCTTGAGGAAGGTCAGTCAAATCGCTCGCCCTCTCATTTTCTCTTCTCTTCCCTTTTCCCCTCATAAAACAAAATCGCACCCCACACAGCGTCATCGTCCCTTGGCGACTCACTTGACGAATTTGTGTCCCTCACCCGCCAACGACTGCATACTACACCATTTCCTTGCGCAAACTCTCATGACGTCTACATACTGACTGGTTCTGAACGAATACAGCCTGCAAGAATTCGGCCCAATGCGCTCCCGCCAAGCACCACTTTGAAGAGTGCGCTGCGCGTGTCGCGGCGCAGGAGGAAGCGGGGGAGAAGATCAAGGAGGATTGCGTCGAGGAGTGTACGTTCCCTTGTCTAACCTCACAAGCATCGCGGCTTCAAACCCTACAAAGCCTACACTTGTGGCTGCGAGCCCGTAGAGGAAAATTGGCGCCTCCTCCACCTTATTGCCCCTTCTACGTCCAGTCTTGCTAATTTCACCCGGTCTTGCAATAGTCTTCCACCTCACCCATTGCGCCAGCACTTGCGCAGCTTCTAAGCTCTGGTCCAAGTTGCGATAAATCTCTCCTGCGCTCATACGTTCTGTGGCCGCATAGCCTGTCGAAGCTCTCTTCCCCCTTCCGTATCCTCCATCGGCGGAAATCAGGCTATTCGGTGCCTCGCAGAAGATCGGATGAAGGCAGTCGATAATGTACGAGAAATATAGAACTGGGCAACGAGGATAGATTAAGACTTGGGCAAGCAACATCGGCGTGTCATGTCTGAATGGGAAGGGTGGGTGTTCGTGGAATATATGTTCCGTGTACATCCCACCACGAATGCATTAGCCAGAGATCCTTGTATAAAGGGTTTCGTTTCGGTCTCGCAGGGAGGCTGAAACAAAATTTTGTCTGTATCATAGATGCTACAGCGCCAATGATCGTTTTTTTAATCTCCAGATTACTTCGGCATTAGATTTCTGTTCTATTGTGATGCTCAAAGTTTGGTGTTGTGAGGATTCCTTGCGTCATTGGACACAGTCTGCGCACTACCTTCCCATCTATTTAGACTGTTGCAATAACTGACGTGTCTCAGAACTTGGCCATTGCTGCTATTCCAGCCACCCCGATGGCACAGGCTGCAGACGTCGGTCCAAACGCTTCGCCTGACAAACGATAACGGCCGCGTTTACAATCTCCGTTACCCAGAATTATCATCACATAAACAGACTGGGATGAGCATGACGCGGGTCGGAAGGGCAGTCAAGAGAAGGCGGAGAACCCCATGGCGAGACATGGCCCAAGGAACTCTACTGGACTTATCGTAGCCTTGCTAACCACGTATGTGATTCCTCTAATCTCCTTCAAACATTTGCCGCGAGATTGAGGTTGGCGTCTAATTGCTTTCTGAGCCATGCCACCGAATTATCACCCACTGTCTGAACTAGTCGCAAGCTCAGCGACTTCGCTGTATAGCAATCAAGTCTCATGGACAAGTACGAGCACCCAGTGCTGAAACAGTCAAATTCTATCGGTCTCGTGATGCGGTATGTAGTTGGCTAGTCACAATAGACCAAGAAAGACAAGAGAAGTACCATCAATTACGTTTCGCAGTAACATGGTCAGTGAAATCACTAAGGAATCAAGAGAAGAAAGCACCCTTACAGATTCCCTTCCTTCGGTTCTAGGTTGCCTTGGTGTTGCATGAACAGAGGCTTTTTGAAAACAGTGACAGTGGCAATGGCAGTAGCGGTGACAACGCCGACCAAAGCACAGAAACTGGAGACATCGCCTCGCAACAACAAGAACAACAACAAAGACACCACCAACAAGGCAATCATCAGCGGGTCAAACTCAACGACCGGTCGTACTGTACTGCACACATGAATGTCTTCGAGGGTTGACTTTTGGCATTTGGCGAGCCTCTGGATGAGAGTTGTCCAAGCGCCCAAGGACCAAGGTCATGGCAGCGAGCCCATCGATCGGGAAGAGTTCCTCAGCCTATTCCGAGAGCAACTAGCAGTCGATTGAGGAAAAGACGCCGATTGCATACCGGTCAACGCTTCAGAATGGATCGGGTCCCTCTTCAAAGTTTGCCTGCCGTCGCATGGCTGCACGATCCTGACAAAGGAAGTCCAGCTATACGGGCGACAACATCTTTCAGATGAGGAGAAGATGTACGACTTCTTCGTCATTAGAAGGGGCCTTGAAGTTCCTGACTGTCCTGGTCGCATTGTTTTAGTCAATACATACTGTTGTGCCCCGTATGAATATAGTAACTTCTGGCAGTCTTTGTTCCTGTCATATGCCGGATCAACAGTCTTGGCCGCATTACCAAAGATTGGAGACGAAGTCGCGGATCAGTTCCTCAATGCGCTTGCGTAGCTTCATGAACATAGATTCATGCACTGCGACGCCAAGCCACGTAACATGTTCCACGACAAAGGCATCGGCAACCGCTGGTTGTAGATTTCGAGACGTGAATGTCGCCAGTTGGGTTCCGAATCGGGGTTGGAAGAAGAAGTTAAAGTTTTGCAGCGAAGCGAGATTTTTGTTGCAGAGGCGGAATTTTTGCTTCGAGCTCTCATCGGTTCGAGGATGGCCATAGTTGTAGTACTTCCTTCTCTCGTTGATGATGTATACTGTGTGGGATTCGAATTTCGTAGCTGGTGTAGCTTGCTAAAGCACCCCTATTTTGCCTGACGACAAAGCGCACATGTTCATATGTAGTTGTGAGAGGAGTGACCACGTAGTGCACTACCTTTAGCTATCTCCTCTATGTTCCTTAGTCACAGGTAGGCTATAGAGGATGGCGACACGGAAGTGTTGGAAACAACAGGGAAGGTCCTGTTGCGCCACGTCGAGGATCAAGAGAAATCAGATCCGCACGGATGATAAAGCAGACTTCGATAAGAAATATCATGCCTATTCGAGGTCTCAATGAGGGTTCCCACGGGGAGCCTTACATACCTAGGTACCTCCTTATAGCCAAGAGAGAAGAAGATTAAATGGCCTGCAAAATATTTCTCACCTCGTATTCCATGCAATAGGTAGGTCATCACTGCAACAAATTTGGGACAGAGGAGGGAGCAAAATGTCCAAGTAGCTTGCTGCTTCCCATCCAGGCAATCCATTCAAATCCAACGCTTCAAAAATACCACCAAATCTGACTTTCAACAGCCAGTTCGGCCTCAAAATTGCCCAGCTTTTTAAAAACTGCATCAACAATCCTCAACCACCGCCGGTGGAGCTTTGTGATGAAGTGTGCCTTAGTGTAGTCCCAATAGTCTGGAAACCATCCACAGGTTTCCCAGTCAATGATTCCCGAAAGCCTTCCATTATACATCATGATGTTCCGCGTGTTCAGATCCCCGTGCGTGAGAACAATCTCATGTCCGCTGCTGTGTACCACATTTGGTAGTGGGATGCATCGGAGAGTGTTGTTGAAATCGTCCTCATCTACAAAGGGCCCAAAATAATCTCCCCGAGCCGCATCATATTCCGACCCAATGATGAGCCTACCGTCGTAACATGCCGTGCCGAGGACGTTTGTAATGGCGTATTTTGGTGAAACCTCCTTCGGTATCGCTCGCAGCTCCAAGAGGCATTTCTGTAGATCGCCGACCAAAGTTGTCACCTCATCATGACTGAGGGTGTCGATACACCTGCCCAGAGGAACCCCGCGGACTGTGGTCGTCAGAAGGTAAGAGTCCTTCGAATCCGATACAAGATCCAGGGCGCCGGGCACGTGGATGTTTGTGTGGCGTCTGACAAGTTGCAGTGCAGCAAACTCGTTGGCCAAGCTTCGGTGCCACGTCGTGCTGGTGGTCTTGAGGTAGAGGCCGAAGGGCAGCCGTTGTACATAGAGGCTGCAACTTGCCCCATACATGTGAAATCCCAGAAAGGCGAGGCCTCGGTAAGCTCGTATGCGGACAAGAGCTGGAACCAGCCGCCAGACCATTGCGACGGCAGTGGCACAACGCTCCGATAGAAACCGCCAAAGTGAAGCCATTGGCCCACTTTGGACTGTCCTGGGTCTCTTGCAAGCGGCTTCTCGAGCGGCACCAGTCCACCGCACAGGATGTGCGAACCGCGACAGAATTTCCAATGCAGATGTGTCCGGGTTATCTACATGAGAAGCAATGCAGTCTGTGAAACGAGCAGGCCGACGGAATGGAAGCTTCTTTATGACGGATGGCAGAGTTGTGCCGACCGTGCTAGTGAAAACTGTGTACTGGAGGTCTGTGAGCTTATAAACGCACCTGAAGACAAGTAGGTGAGAACTGAGCACCAAGGAAAGAAAGAAACCCAACAAACCCACCTCCAGACCTGTTCCGACAATAAACCGGAAGACTCCCTGCGCTAGCGCTGCGGCCGCAGACCTGCGAACAAGCCAATGGTTCTGCTCGGGGCTCAAGCTTTCGGCTTTCAACAATAGCCAGTCCAGGAGAGAGGGACCGATGAAGATGCCAAGGAGTTCATGCAGTTCCTTGTCAACCTGGAATGCCTCAGTCGGGAGGAGAGGCACCACCATGAGCGGGTCCCAGACAGAATGGTCAAGTCCAGTGAGGCAGCATCTGCTACGGTCTCGTTTTCTTATCATCGAAATGATGGTTGGGTCACGGGACGGGTGTCTTGAGCCATCATATGTGACTACTCATCATCATCAGCACGATGCTACCAAGGTACTCTGGCTGGACTTACACACAAACGGAGATCAATCGTTTCCAGTCGGATAAAAGCGCTACTAGATCGAGGCCGTCTCCATCCGCAGAGCACCGTCCAAGTATGTAGCGAGCCGTCTGCAGAGGCTCTATTGAGTCTAGAAGGAAGAACTCGAGTAACTCCCCATCTGGGTACTCGAGGTCGACGCGTCGGAGAAGTTCCAGCACTCTGTCGGTTTCGCCCGGGGTCGTGAATTCCGCCATGGCGAACGTGTTGTGGTGCTCAAGTGAACTCGACGCCCCGAAAAGACTAAGGGAAGAGATACAGCCTATGGTATCAGGATGGGAAGAAGGTCAGGACTCATCTGAGTTAGGTACCGGTCGGTCTTGGGTTATCGGCCGACGGCGAGAGACACGCACGTGTACGCCGAGAAGGATACCTTAGGTACCTAGGTACGGACAAGGGTACCTACTTTCATCACTGATCAGGTACCTATAAAACCTATGGTCTACAGCCTACAGATATGTACCTATGTAGGACATATGTATGTACATACCTTAGGTACCTAGTAGGTACATAGGTACATGCCTCAGGTACCTTTTCAGAATGTGTCGGGGGACCGGGGTCGCTCGGTCGCATTAGGTACCTAGGTACCTACCTTAGGTACCTTACGGTCCCGGATGGCGGATTCGGTGCCTAGGTACCTAGGTACCTAGTACCTACTCCGTCCCTGATTCTTACAAGACAAGCCTACAATATGTATATGATTTGTCAGGTTTTGAGGAGTCCAACTTAAACGAGTGAAGGTATGAACAAGAGCCCGCGAGATTGTATGGATATTACGGTTTCGATCTCTTACCTCCAGGCTCCCACAATCCATGTACGTATTGCGCGATTCCAACAAAGACAAAACCACATGGTCCTTTTCTCCTTTTTCTTTCCTCAATGAGCCCCCATTATTCTTACTACCATTGCCCCAAACTTTCTACGTCATGTTGAACAATTTCAGATGTTCCCCGCAATCTTTCCATACCTACCTCTTGCGGCATGCCTCAGCACACCACAGGATGACACACAAACAAACAAAGAGCAACAGAATTAGCACGTGAAGCCAGTCAGTCTGACGCGAATAACTGGCAGAACGTCTCCCATCGTCACAAATATTATATGAAGTGGTGACAGTAACATTTCACAAGTGAAGTATCACATAGTGATGGCAATATTACACAAGTGCGGAGTAATAGGATGGTTGCCTGAAAATACCGACAATTCTAGCAGAGCATCTTTCAAGAATAGTTTAACACATTCCCGTATTAAATTCCCATGATAATGTATATAGGGCTTCCATTTATCCTCATGGATGTCTCCATCTTGTTATTAGCCCTCAGTCTACGCCATATACCGTAACTCTCATCGGCATCCAAAGTCTCAAGATGCCTCTTAACGGAAGCCTTGAGGCCTCATCGATATACCTTACCCTGAACGCTCGCCGACGTCCTGAAACATATGTAGGTTCTACTTTGACTCAGTTCATTTCCGTCGGATTCGGTGGCTGATCCTCCCAAGCACTGGGGTTTAATCCTTACCGACCCTAACATGAAAGCAGCCTTCCACCATGTAAACAATCTCTACGGACCTTGGAAATACGAGGAGAAGGTTGCTAAACCGGACCAATCCAAGACGTTGGCAGTATTGGTTCTGGTGGGCAAGATCAAAAATCATTCCCGAATAATGGGAGTAATAAGGGACACACCAGCAGATGGTAGTCCTTCGATACGAACAGGAGAGTCCTTCACTTGTCGTATCTGGGTCAAGGACGTCCTAGTGTCGCTCCATGAGCGCGGGGAAATCGTGCTCCCGGGAACCATTGGTAGGGTCAAGATCATATCATCATAATCTTCTTCATGCATTCAAAGCACTAATTTCTCAACTTCAACTCTAGATGAGCTGGAGAAAATGGCCGTGAAAGAGGGACTCCAGTATACAGACCTCATCGCAGAACACCGAAGTGCTACGGTCATCAATAAACCTTCCTGTCAAGGTGCTACGATCATCAATGAGACTTTTTCTCAAGGTGCGACGGCCATCAATAAATCTTCTTGTCAAGGTGCTACGGTCATCGATGAACATTCTTGATTTGTGCTGGCCAACGTGCTGCTCTATCACCTCGGTTTGATATGATTTACAATTCTACCTTCAGGCTTCCAGGACAATTTTCTGGGGGTTTGACTCTCTTCTTTGCGTCGCTCCACGTAATGTGCGCCATCACCTTCTTTGGGATTCCGGATTCGGGAAGCTTTGAGTATGTTTGATTGGTGTTCCATAAGTGTAGGCCGGGAATACAATAAATAGTCTTAGAATTCAGAATATACAATAACAACGAGTCAACGACCAACCTCAAGCCTCAAGGCTCAAAGTGACCAAGGAGAAGGTATGACTGTTGTGTGCGATACGCGCAAGTGCTTTATGGTTTGCATTGCTTTTGTGTGGTCTCAAGTTCCGACAAGTCTATTCCATAGTGTGTAAATCGCATCGCGCGCTTGGACATGATTGATGCATCATACAACTCGTATAGTCTCTTGGTCGCGAAAGAGGACAGCTGCGCCGCGTTGAGATCGGGTGGTCATGACTCATCCTTGCTTTCAAAATTGCTGTTTTCTCTGGATTACTCTTTGTGTAATGGACAAATGGTAAAGGCAGTGAGACTCTTGAGTTTTAATTGTCAGATATCACAATGTGATCTTAGTAATGATATAACTGGGGGGGAGAGCAAACATGGAAGGACTGCCTGTGACTTGTTTGGTCATTGAGCTTAGATATGTGTATGGCCCAGCATCCGGTATCTGCTGATCAATACAAAAAAATCGGAAAGAGGCAGTAGCAAAAAATCCAAATAGCTTCCCAACCAGGTAACCCGGTCAACTCCAACGCTTCAGTAACAATACCACCAGAGCTGACGTTCGACAGCCAGTTCTGTCTCAAAATTACCGAGCTTTTCAAAAACAG
>SRQL01000095.1:0-62977 GCA_018360575.1 Claviceps sp. LM454 group G7 | reverse complement strand
ATGTGGCCCAAGGGCCGACCGCCATCGTCAACTGTTTGACAACGTCGCTGAAGAGCGTGTGTATCACAGAACTTCCTGGTGCTTGTACAAACTTGATCGGCGAGCCGGCCGCGCAACTGCCGTCTGTTGCTCCTCAATGCGCCCTTGCACTCGGTCCGTTCCTGGTGAGCGATGCTAGCCAGTGCTTGAATGCGCTGACATCCGGCGTTGATGTTGTATCCTGTCTTCAGAAAGCCATTGGCCTCTCTGCGTGTATACCCACGGCCAGTGGTGAGAGCACGCAAGTTGGCAACTTGGCCACGGCAACTGAGTCCTTAACGCTGCCCCTGCCCTCGCAGGTGCAGACCGTCGTGGAAGGGGTAACAACCAGTCTACCTATCGTATCTGTCTCGGTGCCAGTAGCTCAAATAAGCTCTATCATCGGCGCCATCACGAACGTGGTCCCTTCTAACACCGTTCCGTCTTTGGCCACATGCTCTGCCGGCCCTCCTGTCTGCGCCTCGGTGCCTCAAGACTGCAACGCGATCGGGAAAATAAGCGGCCTCGGCACTGTCACCCAGCTCCCAGGACAGATAGTCAGATGTACGACTGCTTTGGGGTCGTTTGCCGCGAATCCCGCAGTGGCTTCATGCCTTGCCAATGTGGCCCAAGGGCCGACCGCCATCGTCAACTGTTTGACAACGTCGCTGAAGAGCGTGTGTATCACAGAACTTCCTGGTGCTTGTACAAACTTGCTCGGCGAGCCGGCCGCGCAATTGCCGTCAATTGCTCCTCAATGCGCCCTCGCACTCGGTCCGTTCCTGGTGAGCGATGCTAGCCAGTGCTTGAATGCGCTGACATCCGGCGTTGATGTTGTATCCTGTCTTGAGAAAGCCCTTGGCCTCTCCGCTTGTGTGCCAACGGTCAGTGGTGGTGGTACGCAAGTTGACAACTTGGCCACGGATAATGATGTCTTGACGCTGCCCCTGCCCTCGAAGGTGCAGAGCATCGTGAACGAGGCGACAACCCTCTCACCCACCTTGCCCACCTTGCCCTCGATGGTGCAGACCGTCGTGGAAGGGGTAACAACAAGTATACCCATCTTATCTGTCTCGGTGCCAATAGCTCAAATAAGCTCCATCATCGGCGCCATCACGAACGTGGTCCCTTCCAACACCGTTCCTTCTTTGGCGACTTGCTCTGCCGGCCCCCCTGTCTGCGCCTCGGTGCCTCAAGACTGCAACGCGATCGGGAAAATAAGCGGCCTCGGCACTGTCACCCAGCTCCCAGGACAGATAGTCAAATGCACGACTGCCTTGGGGACATTTGCCACGAATCCTGCAGTTGCTTCATGCCTTGCCAATGTGGCCCAAGGGCCGACCGCAATCGTCAACTGTTTGACAACGTCGCTGAAGAGCGTGTGTATCACAGAACTTCCTGGTGCTTGTACAAACTTGATCGGCGAGCCGGCCGCGCAACTGCCGTCTATTGCTCCTCAGTGTGCTCTTGCACTCGGTCCATTCCTGGTGAACGATGCTAGCCAGTGCTTGAACGCTCTGACATCCGGCGTTGATGTTGTATCCTGTCTTGAGAAAGCCCTTGGCCTCTCCGCTTGTGTGCCAACGGTCAGTGGTGGTGGTACGCAAGTTGGCAACTTGGCCACGGCGACTGAGTCCTTGACGCTGCCCCTGCCCTCGCAGGTGCAGAGCATCGTGAACGAGGGGACAACCCTCTTGCCCTCGAAGGTGCAGACCGTCGTGGAAGGGGTAACAACCAGTCTACCTATCGTATCTGTCTCGGTGCCAGTAGCTCAAATAAGCTCCATCATCGGCGCCATCACGAACGCGGTCCCTTCCAACACCGTTCCGTCTTTGGCGACATGCTCTGCCGGCCCTCCTGTCTGCGCCTCGGTGCCTCAAGACTGCAACGCGATCGGGAAAATAAGCGGCCTCGGCGCTGTTACCCAGCTCCCAGGACAGATAGTCAAATGCACGACTGCCTTGGGATCGTTTGCCACGAATCCTGCAGTTGCTTCATGCCTTGCCAATGTGGCCCAAGGGCCGACCGCCATCGTCAACTGTTTGACAACGTCGCTGAAGAGCGTGTGTATCACAGCACTTCCCGGTGCTTGTACAAACTTGCTCGGCGAGCCGGCCGCGCAATTGCCGTCAATTGCTCCTCAATGCGCCCTCGCACTCGGTCCGTTCCTGGTGAGCGATGCTAGCCAGTGCTTGAATGCGCTGACATCCGGCGTTGATGTTGTATCCTGTCTTCAGAAAGCCATTGGCCTCTCCGCTTGCGTGCCAACTGCCAGTGGTGGGGGTACGCAAGTTGGCAACTTGGCTACGGAGACTCCCTCGCAGGTGCAGAGCATTGTGAGCAAGGTGACAAACACTTTGCCCACCCAGTCCTCGAAGGTGCAGAGCATCGTGAACGGGGTGACAACCGCTTTGCCCACCTTACCCACCTTGCCCACCCAGCCCTCGAAGGTGCAGACAGTTGTGGAAGGGGTAACAACTCGTCTACCCGTCGCATCGGTTACGGTGCCAGTCGCCGAAATCGAATCCGAAATTCGCTCCATCGTCGGCGTCATCACACACGTCGTCCCTAGCAACACCATTCTTTCTTCGGCTACATGCTCTGCTGGCCCCCCCGTCTGTGCTTCGGTGCCTCAAGACTGCAACGCGATCGGGAAAATAAGCGGCCTCGGCACTGTCACCCAGCTCCCAGGACAAATAGTCAAATGCACGACTTCTTTGGGGTCGTTTGCCACGAATCCTGCAGTGGCTTCATGCCTTCGCAATGTTACTCAAGGGCCCACCGCCATCGTCAACTGTTTGACAACGTCGCTGAAGAGCGTGTGCATCACAGAGCTTCCCGGCGCTTGTAAGGATTTGGCTAGCGTCTCCGGTGCGCAGCTAGTGATTAATGCTCCTGAGTGTACGCTTGCACTTGGTCCGTTCCTGGTGAACGATGCTGCCCACTGCTTGAATGCGCTGTCATTCGGCGTTGATGTTGTAAGTTGTCTTCAGAAAGCGATCGGGCTTTCTGTCTGTATTTAAGAAAGGGTTTGAGGTCGTTTTCCAGAAACACATCCCTTCATCGGCTGAATGTGGATCGGGGACCAGCTGCTGAGGATGGCTCTTCGTGCTTCTTTCCACTCTGGCTCCTCAAAAGCTAAGAAGCAGAACTTGTCAATCTGTTGAGACATCTCTCACCACCCCCGTTTTTTTCCTTTTTTCGCTTTTCCTTGCACCCGAGATATCCATGCATGCGGGGAGATGTTTACCATGTTTTGTTATTGTTTTTTATGTTGTTCAATGTCCCCCACATATTGTCCATAGATGGGCAAAGCTTACGCTCCTGCCGAGCCTCAGAGCCTCAGAGTACGAGGCCTTCATCATAGTAGTTCGACGCTCGGCAAAGATTCTAAAGTATTAATTGAAAGTTAAAAAGAACAAAAGTTCTATGTCATTTGTCATGTGAATTTGGGCCCTGGCTTCCCATGAAACATGTTCGTCTTGCGACTCTTGTCACCTTCGGCATTGATCGGCAATTTGCAAAGCAAACAGCAGAGACAGGCCATGCGTAAATAGGCGACTGTTCGACGCGGAGACTGGCCTGAGAGTATCCGACCAGGACCGATGGATTGCGGCCCGCCCATAGAGCCTATTGCCGACTGTTTCTGGGCCTATTTGAATCGATTGTTCGCGTTTGATTTCCGGCAGTATAAGTCAAGCGTTGATCTCTGATTCTCCGGCACCAGCATTCGCTGTGGGGGTGTGCGATTGTTCTCTTGCTATCTCAAACCATGATCAATTTAACGCCCGAGAAGAAGAGAAAGACAATGTAACGATGAAACGATGCTCATGCGACCCACGAGTCGTCTCCGGGTCTGATCACCACATCACGTGCTCTCATCACGTGCTTCTTAAAACCAACTCGATCCTGGCTTTTCAATTTAGACCGTAGGTACTTCATCTTGAAATTAAACTTGCTGTAACTATGCAATATTCTTCCTCTGCCAAATAGCTTTCATCTTCATATCATACACCATCCAGAATGAGCAAACTCTGGACCTTGACTCGACCGAACCCGCGCTGTCGCAATTCTTCGCGTCCGCGGTGAGTCGGAAATTCTGCCACCACCATGACATGAACATTGTCAGCATCCACTCCAGCTTCACGCAACAGCTCGAGCACCGCACAGAGAGTCGTCCCACTGGCCAGCACATTATCCACGACCACCACAGACGCACCCGTTGGAATCACACCACGGCCAATCTCAATTCGTTTCTCCCCCAACGCGCGCGATACCGCGGCCGAAATATGGGATGAGCATGTCGTGACTGACAAAGTCGGGGGAGGAAGCTTGCCGCCTTGGCGGATCAGAGCCATGGGCACACCCACTCGCAACGCCAGCGTCGGCGCAAAGACAAATCCGCCAAACTCACAGCAGGCCACGACGTCAACGGTAGACCAGTCACCGGTGAAGTGTGCTTGTAGCAGGGACGTGCACAAGTCAAGTCCTCCCGGTTGTTGGGCAATGTCCAGCACGTGACGGAACATAATTTCCGACCGTGGAAAGTCGGGGACTGGGCGAATCATTCTAGCAAGCCGTTGCAGATCGTTGTGAAAGAAGGAGAGCAAATTTCTTTGAGCAAATTCTTGAGCGGCCTCACTGCCAGACGACTCGTTGGCGAAGATGAAACAGGGTTGCCAGTCCGGTCCGGAGGCTTCTGGTACTAAAGCCGGTCCTGGGCCGTCCTCCTTTCCATTTTTCATGCGAGTCTCGTCTATCTCAATGTTGTCACCTCGACGTGCTCGTCTCGTTTGCCTGGCGGCCTGGACATGAACCTCGAGGAGTCTGCTCTTCGGGGCCAGGTGTGACAACGTCGCAACAGGTGCTTCCTCTCTCATTCCCGTGATGAGAAGCACATGACAATCCATGTTCTCTGCCAAAACAGTCTCGAAATGCTCTTCCCGTAGCTGGGGCCGCTGGCATAGCTGCTCGTGGAAAAATGCCATCATCGCATCCCGGTGCTGCTCTTTGTAGCGACGATCCCCAAGCAGACGATCAAGATGGGCCCCCGTGGCCGCTGCATATTCTCTCTTTGTCCCGTCGCTGATGCTGACGGCGCGCACCGTAAGGCTCTTGTCGAGACACGCAGCTAGCGTAGACACCCAGATGTCAGCACAATAGTCCTTACCTGCGCAGCTTTCTCCCGTGACGAGGATGACGAGCGATGGCTGCGCGGTCGGAGCCACGATGGGAAGCGGACAAGCAAAAGCTAGCACATGATGCGGGTCAAATTCATGTTTGATACGGGCCAGTCGCGGCCGGTTTGCACCGAAAGCCACAGCTGCCAAAGCGGCATC
Source organism: Claviceps sp. LM454 group G7 (assembly GCA_018360575.1). Classification (NCBI taxonomy): domain Eukaryota; kingdom Fungi; phylum Ascomycota; class Sordariomycetes; order Hypocreales; family Clavicipitaceae; genus Claviceps; species Claviceps sp. LM454 group G7. The sequence goes on along the minus strand of SRQL01000095.1, from coordinate 57,620 downwards.
TCTGGGATCCGGGCCTAAGTCCGCGCCGTACGCTCCGCAGCTGAATGGCAGCAGGTCCTCGACCACCTTGTACACCCATCGGATCGCCGCGCGAGAGACTTCTGTTCCGTCTTGGTCTCGCGGCCAGACACCCGTTATGACGCAGGCGAAAGCCCAGTTTCGACACCCAAAGGCGGTTGCATGTGGCGCCACCTGACGCACCGCTCCGCCGCCCGGCAAGAGATGAAAGTAGCAGAGTGGTGAAGGGCGAGCCTTGACCGCCCTGATGAGCGTTTCGACCGTGTTCGCATCTCCGATACGTGGGAGGAATAAGCAACGCTTGAATGACGACGTCTTGCCGCCGCCGTGACCACCATGCAGAGTGGACACGTACATCTCTGTCTCAAACAGACCAACACTGTCGACCGTCTCGTGCTCGTGTTCGTCGCCAAACGCTTCACGCAATTTAGTGAGGGCCGTCGGGGCGTGCTCACTGGTGTGAGTCTTGTTGTTATCCGAGTCTACGAGAGTTACGCCGAGACATAGCTTATCCTGTTCGCAGTAAATATAGGCACCTGCGGAATAACTTGGCGAAGACTCGGCTGTCGACTCGGACTCGCTGGCGGTCAACTCATCTAAGTGGCCCAGCTGACGTCGCGCATCGAGTCCTTCGCTCAGGGGAAGCACCCAGTTCCGAACGGAAAACGTGGGAGCTGCGTACGCCCTGAAGACAACGCTGGCAACGATGCCAACGTTTGTGCCGGCCCCCTGCAGCGCCCACAGCAAATGGGCTTCGTTGCCCGCGACCACGGAACCGATCGGCCGATGCTGCTTCGGCACGTTTCCGACGCAAAGGACGGAGCCCGGCGTGGCAACGCTGACAACCACAGCACCGACAATGGCATCGCAGGCGAGTCCGTGACGCCGCGCCAGATGTCCGATACCGCCCTGCAGCCAAAGTCCGGCACCGACGCTTGGTCGAGCCCCGAGAGGCACAGTCAGTCCGGCCGCGAGCGTATGGCGCACAATATCCCCGGTCGTGCAGCCGGCCCCAGCAACCACCAGAAAGCCGGAAGAAGCACTCTCGGCGCTCTTGTCGTCGGCCTCGCTTTCAATAACATGGATCTGGTCGAAGTTGGACATGTCGACTGCCACGACGTTGGGCCACAGGCAATGGCCGCTGTGGCCGCCTCCCAGGACGGTCAAGCCGGTATCGTGTCGCAGAGCCCATTCCACACACTGCTGGACTTGTCCGAGATCTATAGGCCGGACTACACATGCGGCTTGATGCCGACGAGCCTGCCGGTTCTTGACCTCTTCTCCAGAATTTCGCACCGGCACCTGAGCCAACAGCTTCTGAAGCGCCGTCGCGGCATGCTTGGCAAAGGCCACCATCACCTGGGGCGCGCCGAAAACGAGAGCGCCATCCTCTCCCTGCTGGCCGTCCTCACACCGACCCAAGTCGCGGCACACGATGCGCCACGCCTTGCGCAAATCCTCCCGTGCCTTCACATTCGCATTATCACCCAAGGTGAACCCCGCGATGAAAGAGGCAAACTGATCCAATACGTCATCATGATCCCGGATGCGCACAGTTCTGGTAGGAGAAGTGGCCGTTCGATGGCATACCAAGCCGCCCAAGCGCAACGCGTCCTGACGATGGAATACCACGACCAGTGCCTTGTGATCAGTCCGCTCGACGAGCATACCCAGCGTGCGCTCAATGAACTTTTCTTTGGGACTCATGCCATACATACTGTGGCAGAATAGAATCATGTCGAATTTCTCGGCGTCCTCTTCAGACGTGCTGTCGCCGTCCAGCACAAATGGCCTCTGCCGGATATTGGGCGGGTTCTCCAAACGGGGTAGCGGCGATGATGCAGACCCTTGTTTCCTGTTGGCTAAGAGGAAAGTGTCTTGCAGGGTCGTTGCGAATGAAACGTTTGGCTCGTACGCGGTGTATTTGCTGATGCTGCATCGGAGATGCCAGGGCAGACCGCCGAGCACGCTTTGCGGACCGGGGCCGATATCCAGCACGGAGATGGGGTGTCCGGTCTCAGCGAGGGGAGTCAGAAGCTCTGTGAGCTGAGGGATGATGAAGCCAGGGTACGCGGATTGTGTGGTAGAGTTGCCTGTGAGGATGGCGAAGCCGGCGCTGTATTCTGAGTCGGACAACGGGCGTTGGTGGGACGCTTCTGGTGCTGCTGTGTGCCGGAGCTTTTCCTTGAGTGACTCAAGGGTGGCCATGGCTGCGTGCGTTGTGGCTGGAGATGCAAGCACGTATAAACTGCTGTGGTGTTTCTGGTACGCGTGCCCTTGATTGTAGGAACAGGTGGAATATGGCTCCTTTTAAACAATTAGTATAGGGATCAAGCGAGTTTGATCAAGGGGAAAGGCATGTGGCCCTACCTTTGTGCTTGGTCTATGACTCCAAATGTAGGTTCTTGAGTTATCTTCGTCTGTGTAATGCAGATCAGGGCCGACTGATAGGAGATGCTGTGACACGTTGGTTTCTCTCCCATTGGTTGCTTGGGGATTGAAGATTAGAAAGGGTCTTACTGGATTGTGGGAGGAGGGCAGACCAATATGGAATTGTGCCAGTTATTTAGCTAAATAGTAGCAGAACAGTTAGAGGATGTAGGTCACGTTTATTGACATGAAACAAACAGCTAATGATTGGTAGAAGAGGGGAGCCAAACGCAGTTAAGTAAACAGTCAATGTTCATTCGAACGTCATGACCGGTGAGATGATACCTTCAAACGCGTGTTACTCTTACACTTGACACAACTCATCTACACTCATCCCACTCACGAACAAACGCGTTACGCACATACAAACGCAGACACATGCATCAAAACTGACAAGCCTATAAGTTTCATTGATAGTTTCTTGTATGTAATCTCATTACGAAGACTCTGCAGCACAAACCGCAGTGGAATCGCCGACCAAGAACGTACGGCGCACCAACAACTTGTTACATCAACAATGCGTCATCTTTCCATACAACAATGGTCACCCACACATATATTAATTGACTCACATCTTTCGTAATTCGTGGCTTTTTTTCGGTTTCTTTGAAGTTTTACGGCTCACAGTTGCGGACAATGGACATCTATGTAGACGACTCAGATGACTCAAACGAGAAAGCGGAAGACATTAGGTTCTTCGATGGATATCAACGACGGTTGCAGAGATTTACGTCTTCCTAGTAGTTCTCATCTACATGGGCAATCATACAGAAAAACGAATCAAAGATTATTGGATTCATGATACAAAAGTTGGTGCTGGATTCGACACACCGAATATTGAAGTACATGACATACCGCCGTTTTAAGCTGCTGTTCCGTTGTTGAGCCCGATTGCTCAATCGCCTGGTCTTCCTCTCGCCACGTGGGAAAGACGAAAGCAATCTTCTTGCGATAAGACTCAGGCATTCTCAAGTCGATACTGTACGTATCCAGCAAGAAAACCAACCCTTTTCCATTCATTTCATCCCTCACTCCCTATTTAAGACGCCACGAATGAGCAAGTTCAAAGTTCCGGGAATAAAAAGCTGGCCGATTTGGCACCTCCATCTCCATCGCCACTATCAGTAACGAAAACTTTCCGTTCTCGATCCGTGGCGCATTATTGTGAAGGCGATGGTTCAGCTCCCAAGTGGCCATTCTGACCAAATATTTCATTGACCCCGCCTGCCAAGGAGATAGCATAAGAGGTGTGTTGTATTGGGTGGCGATAGATAGGTACCCATAGTAAACAAGTGAGCGCTTTCTCGATGCTGTATGCCGTACTGTGACACCGAAGTTGATGTTGTTTGTGATGTGTCGATAATGGGTTTTAGAACACATCGATACTGTTCTTGCTGTGCAAAGTTACCTTCAACACGTGAACTCTGGGCTTCTGCTATTTTTTCTGGCACGTTGATGTTGATTTACGCGTACCGCTGTGTAGACAAGGACACGCCATCAATGACTGAGCGCAACGCAAGCAAGGCATGGATGGCTAATAAATGAATCTTCCTTGTTAGAACCCCTCCCATAAGACTGCGCCCATGTGACTGACAGGTACTCTTCAAAGCCTGCTATCATTAGACCGCTATTCATGCGAGAGGCCAACGCCATCCGTGGTCATACAGAGTTTTACATGTATACAAGTATCAAGAACGCAGCGGATACCAACCCCCTTCCCCTTGAGCACGCATCATCCAAATCGAAAATCCACTCCATCAGAGTTCAAACACATACCGCATCAAATCTACACTTCATCAACTCCGCCCATCATACCACAACCCTCCCCCTCCCCCTCCCCTCACTCTCCAACACCAACGGCCCTCCCCCCGGTCCACTAGCATCCAAACTCACCGTCACGCTCCTCTTCTCACTCACCACCCTAACCGTCTCCCCTACATTCTTCCAATCTACCTCACACGGCGTCCTCATCCCACCCGATGCATCACCCCCTCCATCCGTCTCCGCCGCAAACGGCGGCGGCAACACCTCCTTGATCTCGACAGTCGGATACGGCAAGTACCCTTCTCGCTGGGGTATCAAAAGCAGCGGCATCTCCATCTCCGTGTCGCGTGTGGAGCAGCCCATCGCGGCTACTTCCCCGCCCGGCACGATAAAGTGCCCCCGTCGACGACCACCCAGGAGCCATGAATCCGGCGGCGCCGTCACTTCATAGCTGAATTCTTGGTCTTGGCGAGGCACCCCGTCCGTATCCCAGAGGCGTGTCCATTTGAGATGTAGCGTTGCGCTGAGGACTTGGTTGACTACTGCGCAGGGCTGTTCCGGCCCGTCGCGTGCTGCTGAGGAGTGGTCTTGTAGGAAGTTGAGTGCGGAGGGGTCGATGCGCACATCGGCTGTGTGTACTACACATAGGGATGGAATCTCGACGGGGATGGTGATGGAGCATGAGTTCTCCCATGAGATGGGGGAGGAGGATGTTGAGCCCGGAATGGGCATGCGAGGATGCTGCTTCTGCCATGAGTTCAGGAACTCGCCTAGTTTCGTCGCTGCGTCGTCTTCGGTGCCGGGGACGAGTCCTATGCCCCTGAAATGGCGCGCCCAGGCTATGCCTTCGAGGTACGCAGTTGTGACTTGGCCGACGAGTGCTGCGCGCTGCAGATCGTCGGCCCGCAGGCCTCTTTTGGTTTCTTCGAGGACCCGTGCGGCTGTGACCATGGAGTAGAGTTCGAGCGGGGTGCCTTTGAGGCCTTCCATGACGGATTGATGGATCAGATCTTCGATTTCTTTTTGCAAGACGCTGTAATGTAGCCTTAGCTTTAATGTTCGACCTGCTATCACCGCTCTTGCTGACCTGTCGGCATCTGGCTTCCTCGTGATTTTATACAGCAGCGCGGCTTGCTGCTTAGGGAATATCATAACGGGGTTGGTGGGGGGGAAGCCAAATGAGGACTCGAATAGATCAGATTCTCGTAGCTCGCTCTTCAGTAGGCGCAGAGGGCTTGGCGATGCGGTTTCGATGTTGAAGCGCGAAAAGAGGGCCTTGTGCTTGAACACGTCCTGCACATTGACCCCTACCGCAAGTGATACCGGAATCAGGACAGATTTTGCGAGATGGAACGATTCGTCCGCGTCCGTAACATACGTTACTTCCACGCGCACTGAAACGTCTCCGAGGTCCTGCTCGACAGAATATGGAAACCGCACCGTCACTTGGCCATCGGGCGCGATCGGTCCGAGGAACACAGCCCCAGGCTCCGACGGCTTGACGAATGAAGTCGAACACGACTCGTCCTCCAATTTGGCCTCGGTCATCAGGAGTCGGAGGCCCCCTGTTGTCGATCGAATGCGCACTTCGCAGCTCTTGAGTACGTTCCATCCAGGCGTCACAATCAAGTCGAGCGCGGTGTTTTTGCCAAGGCTGATGTGCTTGCTGGATGTGAGTTGTACATTGAGGCCATTTGCGCGCTGGAACAGCGTCACGTCTGCATCTCTGAAGACGTCGGTCGTCCGTGACGGCGCCTGAGTAGCATCCTGTTCATGGAGGAACAGTAAGTTGCTTGCCCTGAGGACTAGCCGGCTTATGCGGTAACTCCCTGACGTGACAGTCTGTGTTCTCATTAGCCACTACTTTTTGCTTTCCGGAACAAAGACACGTGCCAACTCACATTCGTCTTCAACGAAATCGTATTCTTGCCTGGCACAATGACAACTCCTTCTGCGCCTTCAAAGTTGACCTCTCTGCATGGCCCGCCATCGACGCAGCTAATTCTCAACATGGCACCATCCAGTTTCAGCTCCTTCGGCAGCAAGCTGCGCAAGGAAATGGCCAGGAAGCAGCTATCGCTCCCATCGTGATATCCGGGTGAGCCAACCATTTGGATATCCATGAAGAAATTATCGAGCGTCGCCTTGACTTCGGAAGGCAGCTCGGTGGTCAATGAGAATAGCCTCTGCGCAATGTCTCGAATCGGCGACACATCAGCCATGGCTAGTGCCTTGCGCACCGATGGCGACCTTTGAAGACGTTTCTCTCTCTCACTTGCACACGACTTGATTAGAAGCGTCAGTGCTGCTCTGACATACTCGCCATTCATTTTGAGCTCCGCTAGACATTTGCAGTACATGATGAGCATCGACAGCTCCAGCTGGCTCCATCCGCTGAGACCGAAAAAGGGAGTTGCCGCCAGAAAGAAGGATGTTGCAGCGCTGTACTCTTTCAAGTGAACCTTGAGCACAGCCAAGTCGGCCTCGCATGTATGGGCCGAGTTGTCGTGGGAGGCCACCTTGAAGTGAACTAAAGCCCTGTCCGTGAGGATCTCATACAGCCGGTAGTAGTCGACCGCATTGTCGAGAGCCGTTATCAATATTTGGTTTTCGATTCCTGCGGGAGTAGCGGAACAAGGTGTGGACGTGGTCTTCGGGCCGTGAGACTTGTCCTTTGTGGTGGATGCACCATCCTCGTCATCAAGATCAATTTCATCCATTTCCTCGTTTTCCGGGTCGCCGGTAGCCAACGGTGCTTCACTCCATCCATTATGCCATCCTCGCGCCTTTCCTAATCCATCCAGTATACCCCTCGACACCAAGTATAGATCCGCACGCTGCGCAGCCAATTCTTCAAGGCCATTCTTCAGAAAGACTGAGTTCTGTGCTTCTTGCTCTGCCGGATTCTGCTGCCGGCCAGGCCCTGGAAAGCTGGTCGTGCTGGATGGTCGTGAAGCTGCATCGGTGCGGAGCGAGGTCGTCCGCGCAGGATGCAGTATCGTCTTGGGCTCAGGAATCGATGGCTTATTCTCAACAGCCCCATCCCCACCACTAAGCGATGTTGGAGGAATAGGAAGTGCCTTGGTCGCGGTCTGAGCCAGAATCTGCTGCGCTACCGTAAAGGCAAAGGACGCGGCTTGATTGCTCACAATTTCCCAGAGCAAGGGATGCAGCTCGGTCGTTCTCTGAGCATCAGGCTCGAGGCCATCGTTTGCGTCCGCCAACAGGGATGAGGTCATGTCCTCGCGCATGACCCGACAGATGGACGGAATAAACTCCAGTGTTCGCCGACACACCTCGGAAAGCATGCTCAAGTTTTCGGGTCCGTCATCAGTCTTCACCGGCGGAGGTGCCAATGGCGCAACGCCGTGAAGAATCGCTTTGTGCTGATCTTTTAGCTTGGCCAAGAGCTCTTCCCGCGTCGCTGACGCATTTCCCAGTCGGAGCAGCAAGGCCACTTGTCTCGAAAACAGGTAGCATCGAAATTCAAAGACGGAAACTTGGTTGGCAAGAATCAGGTCACGATAGGGCTTTTTAGACGAGCTAATCGGAATATCGTCGAGTTGCTCCTCAGGCGATTGCGGCTTCTGCAAGTCTTCGGCTTCGGCCCCTTCCTCATCTGTGTCCCCAGCAACCTGTGCGAGTGACCTCTTGGCCTTCCTTTTCAGATCTTCCGTGTAGGGCAGCATGACGCCTCCGTGCTTCTCTGGAGAGCCACTCGCTGCCTGTTCACCTACCACGGTGTCGAGGCCAACGCCGAGCTCATCGTACACGACAAGAGCATCCTCAACGAGCCCGACGTTTTCGAACCCTCGAGCCAATCCCTCCTTCAGGATAAAAAACGTACAGAAATTCCATCCAGGCAGGCTTCGCTGACTATCTCTTTCTTTTATATCCTCCTCGTACTGTGTCACGCGTGTATCGAATGATGTGAGTATCAGGCTCTTGAGCTTGCCCATCAGATCGGTCCATGCCGCCTCAGCATCTTGCTCCGTCTCGTAGTACCCAGAAGGCACGGCAGGGACCACTCTCGGCAGATGATCATACGGCACATCATTGACGCCAATCCGGATCTGCGCAGTTCTATCAGGCGCGCCTTTGCTTGACGAGTTGAAGTCGGATCGGAATTTCTCGAGCAACGGAGTGGACCCGGCTCTCCATCGCGACGTGGTCGATGTCTTGTCAGCTGATGACCCGTCTGCCTTGCCGCCGGTGCTGCGAGGCTGTGTGGCCGCGACAGTGTTGGGGATGACCACATGCACAATCAGCCACTCAAATGCATCATGCTTCTCTTGATTGCCAGCCTTTTTCGAGCTGCTAGCGCCTGTGCTGGTTCCGCTGCTGCCGCCGCTGCCCGATGGAGTGGTATGTACCTTTATCCATTCGCGGACCTCGCTCCTCACCGTAGTCTTGTAGGACTCGTTGTCGTCGCAACGCACGAGCAGCACCTTGAGATAAGGCGTACTTCGAAGGCCGGGGATCTGATGGCGTCGCAGGGTGCCAGTCACCGGTCGTGTCGCAGAAGTCTTCTTTTCAGCGACGTCAGATGAGCCTTCGTGCCCGCCCATATTTTGTGTCTGGAAGCCATCGTCCGGCGAGGCGCTCGTTGGCGGCTTTTTAGTGGTGCTGTTCTGCTCGGTCGGTTCTGCGGCATCGCCTTGCACCAGGTTGACATGCAAAGCGTCAATGGATCGTAGCGGCCCGACGTGAGACTGCCAATGTAGGTTGCGCAGAGGCAATCGGGGAATCAAGCCGGGGGCCAGGAGCTTGTAGACATTATGAGGATCGAAGTACTCGACTGTGTGTCAGTGTTAGGGAGGTGTTGCAAAAGGAGAGAAGAATCGGAGGAACAGCAGTTGAGAGCCAGACGCACCTGTCACTTTTGACGTCGACGACTGCTGTTCCATGGCCAACACGCGTCCCTATTGCCATTGGCATCGTATGCCGAGTGCTCTGCTGAAATGTTCGTTGTGTCGCGTAATGCTGGGATTCATGGACAATGGACAGTCCCCCTGGTCCTCGAGTCTACGTATCTCAGCCATCAAAGCGGTGAGAAGCAGGAGAGCTCACTGCGACAGCGTGATTGGCTGAAAGCAGCACATGGCGCTCCACCAAAGCAGTGACACTTCTGCGGGGCGCGGCAGAATTGCGCGACCCTGCCCCTCCAAAATTCTTTGGCAAGCAGACGCCGAGTTCAACATTAGATTTACTACCCTTCGTATTGGCCGACTTCAACGTAACGATTTGCAATATGTCCACTCTACAGGCCGTCCGCTATTCAAGAGGCAAGCTCGAAGTCCTCGATCAGCTCCGCCTGCCCCATGAATTCCACTACGACGATGTATCCACCCGTCAGGAAGCCTTCGACAGCATCGCCACCATGCGAGTCCGTGGCGCGCCGGCCATTGCCATAGTCGCCAGTTTGGGCCTCGCAGTTGAGCTCTTCAAAGGACCTGTCGCTGGAACCACGGCTCAAGAAGTGATTGCACATATCGATGAAGCCCTCGATTACCTGAAGAAGAGCCGGCCTACCGCCGTTGATCTCACCAACGCCATCAACCAGCTCAAGGCACGAATTCGATCTGCGGGTGGTTCCAAGGAAGCCGTCGTTGAGGCATATATTTCCGAGGCAGAGAAAATATTCGAGAAAGATCTCGAGACAAACCTTGCTATTGGAGACTACGGCGCGGAGTGGCTGAAAGCCCAGGTCGGCGCCGACGCCAACAACACCGTCTCGGTGGTCACACATTGCAACACTGGGTCTCTGGCTACGTCGGGTCACGGCACGGCGTTAGGCATAATACGCACGCTCCAGGCCAACGGGCAACTTTGCCATGCCTTTTGCACCGAAACTAGACCCTACAACCAGGGCAGTCGACTTACCGCCTTTGAGCTAGTATATGAAGGCATTCCCAGCACGCTGATTACTGACTCCATGGCGGCGTCCTTATTCCGTACCAAGAAGGCAGAGAAGAACATCACGGCTGTCATTGTCGGCGCTGATCGAGTGGTTCGTAACGGCGATACGGCCAACAAGATCGGCACCTATCAGCTTGCGGTGCTGGCCAAGCACCACGGCATCAAATTTATGGTGGCGGCACCGACTACCAGCATTGATTTGGAGACGGAAACAGGCGATGGTATCAAGATCGAGGAAAGAATGGGGCATGAGTTGACGCAAATCACTGGCGCTGTCGTCAAAGCTGACGGCAGTGTCGACGAGAGCTCTAAAGTTCGCATCGCGACGGCGGACCAGAGGATCAATGTGTGGAATCCGGCGTTCGATGTCACGCCTGCTGAACTGATTGACGTTGTTGTGACTGAAAAGGGTGCGGTGGAGAAGGGCAAAGATGGGAAATTTGACTTCAGCAAGATAATGCCCGAGCGATGGGCCCAGGTTGTTGGGCGATGAGCCCTCTCGCGATGATCGCAACATTTTTGCTCTTTCCTTTTTGTTTCTTACTTTGAGTGTTTTGACACGCAACGACGCACGCGTGTGGCAGCATTCGAAGCAGCATTATATATAGTGAGCCTGCATAGGAGTCATGCATGACGGTCAACGCGCTACTTACTGGTTCAGCGCATGCAAGATCAACTTTTTGTATCCCTCGACAGCGTCCTCCAAATCTGCGACTGTCAGATTTTCTCTTGCGCCGTGGGCCACCAAAATATTGCCCGGACCATACAAGTATCGTGTGTGGTTGCCAGCCAAACCAGGAATGTCTGTGCCGTAGTTGACTATGACTTTCTCAAAGCCTGCACAAATCGTCAGTTCTCTTCCACGATAGCGCTCGAGACATTTCTTCAGAAAGGGGATAGGGGATTATTTCTTTGCCAAGGAGGGCACACGTTCATCTTGCTGTAAAACCGAAGATGAGAAGAGAGACGGAGAGTGAGAAAGGAAATATATAAACTCACCGTCAACATCACAATTCGACTCAACAGACCCATACCCATGCGAACACGTCAATGTGAACGCCTCATTGTCCACCTCGTCTAGAATGGCCTCTACCTTTTGCCTCACAATTACGTGGCCAGAGTTTTCCGGCCCAATGGCGACTCTTGCCGCGAATTGAACCGTAGCGATTTCTGGAATGACATTCTCAGCTACACCACCATCGAAGCGCCCAATATTGAAGGTGGTATTGCCAAACAATTCAGAGCTTCCTAGGTCTGCGTCGAGAATCTTGACCATGGCGCGGACCATGAGTTCGTTGGCGGATTTCCCCAGCCAGGGATATCCGCTGTGGCCGGGAACACCCTTGGCGACGATAGTACAAAATAGACCACCCTTGTGACCGCACGCGAGCTTGTTCTCAGTAGGCTCGCCAAAGATGACGGCTTCGAAGCGGAGGGGGGGTTTTCTCTGCGAGAGGGAATCGCTGAAGGCGTGCATGCCGTCCCCAGTGATCTCCTCGCCAACAACGAACAGCAGCATGACGTCATGGGGGTCGATACTATCAGCGCGGTGGAGTTGTTCGATGGCAGTAATGATGGATGCGACGCTGCCTTTGGCATCGACCGATCCCCGGCCTCTGATGATGGAGTGTTTGGTGATTTCTCCGCCGTCAATGGCGTAGGGAATGTGAGGCGGCACGACATCCATGTGGCTAGACACCACGACCCTGGAAGAAGCTGCCTGCTTGCTTTCACCTCTCCAAGCTAGCACGTTGAAGCGCTCCTTGGCCGCTGGCGCGCCGTCGATGGCGTGAACAGGCTGCAGTTCGACATTGTAGCCGCGCTCCGTGAGGTAATCGACGAGGAAGTGCCCTACGGCGTTCTCATAGCCAGATATGGAGGATATGGAAACGAGTTCCTTGTGAAGGTGAAGCAGCTCGTGGCGGTACGAGGGGGTCGCATCCTCGGCATCCTCGGCGGGCGAAGAAGAGACATCCTGGTGACTGAGCCGGACGTGAGGCCGCTCCTGGTCATGGTGCATCGGGCGCTGGACTCCGTGACTGAAGACCCATGGGACGAGACCTAGAGCAAACACGACGGCTGCTGGTAAAGACCGCATAGTCGCGGCAACTTGTGCGGTGTTTTACTCTGGAGTATACACGGATCAACCGGCCGCGTGGTGCATGTGAGGGTGAAAATGGAGGGAAATGCTGCATGCATCAAGTTTGTCTTGAGTTCGTACTCCGTACTTCCGTACAGACTCCGTACATAGTTCCGTTCCATCTTGTCGGATTTATCATTTCCATCAGCCGCTGCGGGGGCGGCAGACCCACTTACCGAAGCTCCAAGCCTCTACTCCGTAGGCTCTAGCATCTGCGCAGAGCAATCGTTTCAACTTTCCGCGGCCCCTTGCATCAACAACGACATCTGCTCTGTAGAGAAGGGGAACGTTGTTTGGATCTATGCATGGAACTACATAAAATGACGTGCTCAACTGGATCTATCCAACGACGCCGTTAACTTATCAAGCCACCACGTTCTCTTCCGCGATCGATAGTGGGCTATGGGGACGGATAGTTGCATCGTTGGACACCAAGCGTTGCATTCAAACATGAACCGTTCACTTTCAGAATTCACATATTCCCTGTATCAGTAATAAGTATGCATCCTGTTCTGACTCGAAACCAGCACGCGACCACACTGTCACGATGCCCTCGCTCCTTCGGGCTTATGCCGTAACGGAGATCGACAGTAAGATCGCCGGCCAGGGGTGCCATGAATCACGGTATAAAAGCTCCCTCCGGTCTCTCGGGTATGCAGTCGTGCAGCCGTGGTGTTGTCAGTGGTCACCTTACACCCGGGTTCCTCTGAGAGCCGGCAAGTCTATCAAGTCCTGACCCGCAGAGTGAGTCGCCGTCGCTTGAATAGTCATGTCACGATACATTGATAGGCTCCCTGAGCCGGCCGTCAGGACGCCGGTCAAGGTCATTGTTGCCACGGCCAGCAGGTATGCCACACCTCCTTTGTCTTATCATCCGGCAATAGCGTCCTGATAAACGGCAGAACAGGAACTTTCAGCGTCTACGAGGCTCTGAAGCGCCTTGGTTTCAAGACATACCACATGGCCGAGTGCTGCACGGAAGGCGGTGTCCAACACATGCAGGTCCTCGAAGAGGCCATTCGCGCAACGCACAATCGCTATGCTGGAATCAAACGCTATACCAAGGCAGATTTTGACAAGTGGTTTGCCGAGTACGATGTATGTTTAAAACGAAAGCTTTGGAGTGTGTCGCTCGCCTTTTTTATCGAATACACATAGCATCTCGAATTGACCTTCCATTGGAATTCCTGAACCTTTCCCAAATTTCCTTCGATCCCACTTCATTATTTGAACTTACTCATTATCTCAAGTGCATCGTCGAAATCCCCTACTTTCTGGGCCTGGATATCCTCCAAGCCTACGCCGACGACCCCAACATCAAGTTCATCCTCACAGATCGCGACCCCGACAAATGGGTCACGTCAATCAACAACACCGTCGGAGGCCTCGTCCAAAGCGCTAATAGCTTCCCAATGAATATACTGCAACACTTTAGCGGCTACCTATACTGGTTTCTCAATTTGAACTGTACCGTTTACGGAGCCATCGCCGACGGCACTGATCCAGGAGGGAAGAATAACAGAGAGGTCATGCGGCGCAACTATGTTTCCTAGTATGTGCCCTCCAGTCGCTCCATGATCTCCTCTTCCTCTAGTCATAGGAACGCTTCTAGAGAGCAGGGAAAGAACATGACCGAATGTTCGCTCTGACACTTGCTTCAACCACAGCATCAACATGGCCAAGCGCATCCTACCGGCTCACCGTCTCTGCTACTTCCGACTAGAAGACGGCCTGAGCTGGGAGAAAATCTGCCCCTTTTTGGGGGTGCCCATCCCCGACGAGCCGTTTCCCGACGCAAATGTACAGGAAAACTTCAAGAAGATGGTTGGTGGCTGGATGGCTCCCGGCGTACAGAGTGCCGTGTTGAGGCTGGGCGCTGTGATGGTTCCGATGTTGGGGTCGCTGGCATACTTGGGACTCAAATTTTGTCTGAGAGAAAAATTATCGCGTCCCTGAAGCTGGGGCGATGAGACTGCCACGGGCGCTTCACGAAGTTCACATGCTGCTAAGATATGCATGAGGGTGGAGCTCAACATTCTGACATTCTGCGACGCCGCTGCCTCGCTGCGCCGCGCACATTTATGATTTCACATGTGTCATGCAGCATGCTCTGTATGTATTTATCGTTTCTTGCGTTTATGTACATACATACGTATTTCTGGCTTTCTATCCCTCCCTCTGACGATGCAAATGTCTGCACTTAAAAGCCAAGCATACCATCAATACTTGACCAAGTTATGATGTCACTTTCTAGTTCTGTCAAAAGTGCGTGGCGCGTGAACAGAGTTTTATGCGATCCGCAAGCGATCTTGAATGGCGTGATTGTCAACTTTGTGGACAATGCATCAGGTCTCTCGCCTCGTGTTGGGAAGCCCACAGAGTGATGATGAGGCTCATTTTGCGTAAAGTTGGGTAGCGACAGCTAGGGTAGCCGGCAATTGGCTGAATGGAAGAGTGGTATCGAACGCACGACAGTTTCATTTGATAGAGGCGTTCTTGAATTTGGTGGAATGCAGGCGACAAATAATATGAGAACGTCATGGACAGGGTGCATTGGTTCCCAGTGCCCACAAGATGTATCAACCAAAGAGGGCAAAGAAGAACGAAAGAAAAGAAAACAGAAAAAAGAAGGGAAAAATTCAAAAAAGCGATCTATAGCATCAATCTGACAAGGGAAGGTAGACGATACCAAAAAAAGAAACTGCCCCGTATCCGAGTCGAACGAATGACCTTTGCATGATCTTGAAGTACAAGTGCAACGCTCTACCACTAAGCTAACCGGGCTTGTTGATAACCACTCAGCTATACTAGTTCATATACCCTTAGTGCAGCTAATCGTTCCCCAATGTTCAAACTTGGTACATACAGTTCATGTACCTACGTAGATCTCAATAAAATGGCTGACTCGCCCGCGCCCACCCGTGACATCGCCGCGGAACCGACCCAAAAATCGAAATAAGACCAAGGAACAGAATCACAGCACCCAAAAAACCCCTTTCGCGACGGCGCCGTTCCAATTGATATCGACTCCGAGACGCGTGGCCTCGCCCAGAGCCGCCACCACCCCCTCTCGTGGCCCGGCGACACCAACGTCGGCAACCTTCAACGCTGGAGTACCTGGAGGCCCCCCTGTGCCCAGCGGCAACATCATTACCGACGACCGTCGAAAATCTGGACGGGTTAGTCGAAAAGGCGGTCCAGAAGGCCCTTCGAGCTCTCCCCACGACTGAAGAGGGAAATCTTGATCAAGGGCACTACATACTGTCAACAGCAACGTCTCGGGATGACGTCCTGAGGAGATAGTTAAGGCGATCAACTCAGCTACCGAAGCCAACATCGTTGTCACCGCGCGTCTTCCGGATCGCCTTTTCGACTGACCTGTTCAGGTTTCCGACGATAATGATGTTGCCGCTGAAGGTTGCACCAAGCAAACACTTTTGTCAATTCGCTTGACACCTGCTATTATTTGACTTTATGACCGCGGTATCTGGCGTTACCAGCAGGATCAGAATACTATCGACAGCGAGGCAAGCACTGATGGTATACTTTGCCGCTCTCATTCTGCGCCGCGTCGTACTTGTCTGTAGATGAGGTGGGCGAGGTAGGAGAGGCAGGCCGACGCGAGGTGAATCTAGTATCTACACGAAGTTGATCGATGCCAAGTCACGACTCACAGTCACTAACAGACAAGCCTACCTGTTCACATGCCAGAAGCAAGCTTCACGTTCACTACTTTCATGGCCGACTTGCAGGGCCCAGTACATTTAGGGCAAACAAAAAGTCGAAGAGTGTATATTATATTGGGACATGAGTGTAACTTCAAGTAAGCCGGCCTTCCGCACATCCAGTGCTTGGGCGACACGATCGCAACTTTTGACGCCTCCGGTCTCGATTCGGTATTCACTATCATCTCATACCTGAAGACATCAGTCTGTGTCAGTGGTCTCATAGCCCGATACAGTCTGTTCTGATCGATCAGGAGCCTCACGTAAAAGTCATTGCCCACTACTCCCGACCAGCATATCCTGTCATCCAAACTTCCGCTCGAGCACGCTCTAACATATATACCGACGTCATCGCACTCCTCGCCCCATTCAAGGTAGGTCGCGAAAAGAGAGACTCAACCTGCAATTAGAGAAGGAGGAAAGAAAGAAATGCAGTTTTTTCAAAGGCAATCACGTCTGACACGAGGTCTCTTGGTCCAGGATACTATTCGCATATCCCTTCGTGGGAGAGGGGCAAATTTCGCGGAACCAATATATGTTGTCGACGTCGAAATGGCTCGCTCGAGTTGCTTTGCTTTTCTCTGCAACACCCCCAGAGGTGTATATGCTCATTTCAGATGGAATCATTTATGATCAACTCGAGGTGCAGAACACGCGCGGCACGCATAACGTAATCTCACATTATCACACAAACTGTGGCGTATTCTATGATATGAAATTAATAATGATCTATCCCCCCAAGGCCGACCTCGGTATCGGCCACATCAGTGGCCGAGCCCCGTATAGGTGCGATTGGCCTTCACTACATGGTTCGTCGTTAATCACTTTCACGCCGTAGCCTTGTGCCACCTGCTTCAGCTGGAACAGGAATTCGTCCTCGTACACACTCGTGTACATGGTCTTGAGATGAGTGACGCTCAAGATTGCAGGCAACACCGTCGCTAGCTGGGGGGTATCGAAACTCGAAAAATGTGTAATACTTAACGTCCGCAAGTTAGGAAACGTGGCCAGAAACTACGGCAGCAGGAGGTCATCGTCTTTTTCAAGGTCAGGCCGGAAGCGGTATTTATAACATCCCAACGTCTGAATTGAAATTTGAGGGAGCACCGCGGAGCCAGTCGTAGCCCTCTAAATGGCGATCAGCGTCAGACGTATTGGGGAATACAATGTCAAAAGATGTCAGTTGGTTAGCCTTAACCGCGTTGGAAAGCAACGTTCGAGCTCCGTCGGGCGTGATGCACAACTTTCGCGAGCTGAAAGAGCGTAGATTTTGGAATTCTGAACGCTGGTTGACGTTGAGATCAGGAAGTGGATCGTAACTGCCGCTGAACATGCAAGGCCAGTCCCTGCTTTCTACTTCAAAGGAAATATGTTGTTCTTCAAAGGAATTTGGTGTTTCACGAGTGCGTGGGCCGAATATGAACACCTTCAAGTGTGGCCATATGTCCTCCCATTGATCTTTCCCACTTCTTGCGGGGTCCGTATCTAGGTACGGCACTTCAGGGCCAATACAGAGCTGTTCGAGCTTTGGAAAAGCCATGGAGAGAGGCAACTAAAAAGGTTCAACGAGTAAGCTTCTCGCTCTCGAGACTCGCGCGCGCCCCCTGGGCCCTCATACATTTAGCGGCGAGGCGCAGAAGAGAAAGAGGAGAGAAGAAGAAGACCAGAAAAGGGAGATAGAGGGAACGAAGAAGGAAGAAGGAACAGGAACCTTTCGACTGCAGCTCTGTGGGCGGGGGACATACAATAGAAAATGGGGTACGAATTCTCGCCAAGTCGTGAGAGTGCCCATAATAACAATAAAGAGGCAAACACGAAATGTGCGCCTCCGCTACGCGTCGCCGCACGATTTCTTCAGTTTTGCCTTATCAACATCTTCAGGGTCGTGATCGCCCATTCGCAATGTCTTGAGGTTGGGAATACTTGGGATTGCTGCCACTGGCACCCCGTGGCGGCGGAACCATTGCGGTGGAATCCCCACGAGGTCGAGATGTTCTAATCCCCTTAACGGTCTTAACCCTCACTTCAGGTCACGCGCTCCACACCCCCCCTGCTCGATGGTCATGACTTCGAATGACATGGAGAGTGGAAAAAGTTTGTTCCCCGCCGATGTAGCTTTTTGTCACTCGAAAATTGCCGGTACTTCTAGCTTTGCGCCAATTTTGCAGTGGGACCTATGTACCCCTCATCATGCTGCAGCGTGATTGGCTGCAACCCCCTGTCAGTGACCTGAAGTGAGGGTTAAGACCGCTAAGGGGATAAGAGCCAACAGCAAGTTGAAGGAACGTCTGGGGGAATCTCCCGGGATTGTCCATATCGGTGTGGGGACGAACAGCATAGGGTTAACTCTCAATGGCAAAATGCCTGAGCCGATTCCACTGCTTGTACTGAAGCTGCCCCGTAAGTTGTAACGTTCACAGATGGCAGTTATCGACAGGAGCACGCCTGCCTAATAGCTACATGAGCATCTCAAATTCAGTCGTCATACGTGCTAAGAAAATCTGCTTCCAAGGGAATAGCCTGCTGCCTGATCCACCAGTGAGGCTGACACACAAAGGCACAGCAATTTCAGGAAGGAAGTCGGCTTCCATTGGAATAGGGTGATCTGCAAGCGAGGCTGTAAGGCATTTTTTGCTTATTGTATAGAGAGGTTCCTGGGCTTGAATGCTTCAAGGCTCTGCGACCCATCGCACTGCCTCTTATTAAAAGGCAGTAGGTAATCCGTCGCTGAGGCTCAGACAGTGCGGCTTGACGCTGATCAGTGAATCAGTGATCCGGGTGGTCTGCCGCGAGGTAAACAGGGCCGAGAGCTGCTGACTTTTTAGGGTTCTGACTCCTGAGTCCTGACGATCTAAGGGCCGAGAGACTGTCCGGTCGAAGAAGAAAAAGCTCGTCAGGCTTTGAAGCCAAGCGGCGATACTTGAGTTGTAAAACTTGTGGCAATCATTTCACACGACGGTGCAAAGGTTCCTGGGGCGCACTGTACTACATATGGCGACCCCAGCCTCTTGTAAGTTGTGACTTATACCTAGACGTGATTTACGCCCCAGACCGCAAAACTGAAGAAATCGTGTGCCGACGCGCAGCGGAGGCGCAAATTTCGTGTTTGCCAGTTTAATGTGGATACCTAGGTTATGGGGCCTTCTCGCAGGTCTATGCACTTTCATTGGTCAACAAACTTTTGAATTTTGAAACAAGGGCGTGCAGGCGGCCTCAAGGTTTTGTCCTTGCTGTGACAGCTTCGCATTTTAATTTACATACCTCTCCGTACACATTTCGCCCGTCCAGGAGGGCAGACAGAGTACAGTTTCTCCATTCTACGGAGTACATTACACATCATCCGCGGCCACGACGCCGTCCATCACTACGTCGTGGTAAATGCGCTGGCTCTTGCAATTTACTCAGAAATGATGTCTTCGTCAAATCACAATGTGCCTCAGCCCAGTATGGCTCATCTCATCCGGTCTGGCCGCTGCTCTTACGGCGCCGCGGCCAAGCAAGATCCCCTATGCCTGCCAACCGAGATTCTCACGCACATCTTCTCGTATCTGGAATCGATGGATCTTCTGTGCGTTGACCTCCCATCCCCTTTTGGTACCGACTACAGACTCATTGCTATTTTTTCTTAACTGATACAAGACATGGTACAGTATCTGTGTGCGCGTTTGCAAACAATGGAAGCGTACCCTCACGAGCCCCCTGTGCCGTGACCTATGGAGGAATATGAGATTTACTGCTAGATTCACGGGGCGGCCGCCAAGCATCCACGAGTTGAACAGGATGCTGTCCTGGGCAGGAGATGGAGGTGCCAGGAAGATCTCGATAACGATAGGCATGGAATTCCCTCAATCCATGTTGACGCTCATGCTCGAATCATCACCCAGTCTGGAGCATTTGGAAGTTACGGAGCTAGAAGGCCTGTCTCTTCCTTCGACGGAGAAGATATGGAACCAACTTAGGCATGTTTACGTCATGTGCTCTACCGAGTTTGGCTTTACTGCAGTAGACCGCCCCGGAGGATTTCCTCAGAAGTTCCTTCAAAATGCTGCTAGCTCTTTGGAGCATCTTGAACTCGTGGGGGTTCCACTGCAATGGTTCCGCGGGCTGCCAGGATTACCACTTCTTCGCAACGTTAAGACATTGCGAATGGGCGATCAGGACGAGCGTGATCTCGATCATCACGACGACGATGATGAGATTGACGAAGACAGGATTGACGAAGACGGGATTGACGAAGACGACATTCACGAAGACGACATTGACGAAGACGACATTGACGAAGACGGGATTGACGAAGACGACATTGATGAATACGACTTTGACGATGACGAGAATATGTATGGCATGACTGAGGACGACCATATCTCATTTCCTGTTGTATGTCCCACCCACAGAGCTGCAGTGAAACGATTCCTGTTGCTTTATTCTTTCTCTTTGTCTCGCCCTTCCCTCTTGTTCTTCATTACTCTCGATTTTCTCTTCTGCTCCTCGCCGCTGCATGAAGAGAACGAGGGAGTGCGCGTGAGAGCGAGAAGCTGACTCGTTGAGCTTACCTAGTTCCCTCTCTCCGTCGCCTTCCCAAACCTCGAACAACTTTGGATTGGCCCTCAAGTGGCATACCTGGATCCGGAGCCCGTGGCAGATCGGCGAGATAAATGGAAAGACATATGGCCACACTTGAAGGTATTCGTATTCAACCGACGTATTACAGATTCGGACAAGTGTCCCCCACAAACGCGTTTGACGCTACAGCTCTTGACAAATCTAAAGTCACTACAACGAATTTTTCTTGAAATAGAGAGTTCGGACTGGCCTTGCATGTTCAGCGGCAATCATGATATACGCCCTGATCTCGACGTTGCCCAACGTTCGGAATTTCAACATTTGCGCTCCTTCAGTTCGCGAACCGTTCGCATCTCACCCGACGGTGCTCGAAACATGCTCTCCAACGCGATCAAGGCTAACCAATTGACATCTTTTGACATTGTGTTCCCCTGTACAGGCGACACTGATCGCCATTTGGAGGGCTACGAATGGCTCCGCGGTGCTCCCTCAATTCAGACGTTGGGATGCTATAAATACCGCCTCCCTTCCAATTCCAAAAGTGATGAGGACCTCCTGCTGCCGCAATTTCTGGCCTCATTTCCCAACCTTCAGACGTTGAGCATAATCTTTCAAGATCACTCTCTGAACTCGGACGCCAAGATTGCGAGGGGCTTGATTGCAATTCTGAGGGTCACGCATCTCAAGACTATCTACATCAATTTGGACGAAACCCCACTCATGGACCAGCTGAGACAGGCGGCACGAGACCAGGGCGTGCAATTGATTAACAGCTCGGCATTTCTATTCGAGTCTCGACCAAATCAGTGGCCGGTACCGCTGTCGGCCTTGGGGGAATAGGATACGCGATAGTCTGCGTGTTTTACGCGATGCGTTCGTAGCCTTCCATAAACGAGTGAAATAAGTAATCTTTTGATGTCATCGACGCGAAGGCCCCGCTTCGCGCGCCCAACAGTAAACATCATGTTTCTCCATAATTGCAACCGCGTATTGATCAAATTGGCCGAATACCATGCCATTTCATCTCACCTTGAACTTGGACGGGGAGCCTACGGGATCCTCCTTGTATAACTCGAGTCCGGCCGAATACAAGTTCCAGGCATAATCGTCCTCCCCGATCCGCCGTATGACGTTCCCCAAACGCAGGTATCCCTAGAACCGGGACTGGTCAGCGAAGTAGCGTAGACTGCTTACATGTGGAAGGCGAGGAGCCATAGGCTTCAGCGAAGTCAAGTTCGTCCCTGGCCTCATACATGGAATATAGGACATGCAGAGCCTTGATATGCTGCATATTGTAGCAATTTATGAACTTTTTGCCAACGCCGCAATCACAATCATCCATGCCTTCTTCTAAAACCGAATGCCCTTCGGCCATGGCTCCTTTATAGTCTTTGCAGGGACATCTAGGCCGCCTGACACCTTTGTTGCAGGGGCACCTCGTCATGGCCTATTTCCCAAGAATAGCTAAATTTCAGTCACGCTGCTTCTTCGAACACCCTCCGGTGCTCTTACGACGACGACAACTCACGTTTTCGATGAGTGCCATCGCGCGATTTTGTTTTCTGATCGCGGCCACGTAAAAGTGGCGACCCGACTGGATCAGACAAGCCATCGTGGGCCGACGACGCTTGAAAGCACCTCGTGAACGCAATTTACATACAAGGTACCTGTACATCCTCGCGCGGGACACCATGATAGAGTCAACAACACACATACTCCGTAGACACACAACAACATACACAATCAATCCGAAAAACAATTTGTACCTTCATTCCACGTGCAGTCTCTCAGCCCCGTCGGCATCTGCTGCTGCTGCTGCCCATATGGCCTGTGGGCTGTGGGCGATGCTGAATTGGTGGCCGTTGCCATGGCAACCAATCCTACTTGATCAGCGTAACGTGCGCCATCTTCTCCTCGACTCCTCGACCCCTCGGCGCCGCCGCGATCCGGCAAGGCAGTCTGAGTTCATTTATGTACTTGAAGGTCCAGCGTCCAAACACATCGAATTTTACATACCTAGGTATGTGCCCTCGGGTCATGCATCATTCGTTTTTCTGGAGCCTGGCGGAACCTGCTTGTACTGAAGCTGCCCCGTAAGTTGTAACGTTCACAGATAGCGGTTGTATCGACAGGAGCACGCCTGCCTAATAGCTGCATCAGCATCTCAAATTCAGTCGTCATACTAAGAAAGTCTGCTTCCAAGGGAATAGCCTGATCCACCAGTGAGGCTGACACACAAAGGCACAGCAATTTCAGGAAGGAAGTCGGCTTCCATTGGAATAGGGTGATCTGCAAGCGAGGCTGTGATGCCCCATCGGTAACTTGTAAGGCATATTTTGCTTATTGTATAGAGAGGTTCCTGGGCTTGAATGCTTCAAGGCTCTGACGGAGGCAAAGGCATACCTCCTTTCACCCTCAACGCACCTCGCGACCCATCGCGCTGGCTCTTATTAAGGCAGCATTCCGTCGCTGAGGCCCAGACAGTGCGGCTTGACGCTGATCAGTGATCAGTGATCCGGGTGGTCTGTCGCGAGGTAAACAGGGCCGAGAGCTGCTGACTTTTTCGGGTTCTGACGATCCAAGGGCCGAGAGACTGTCCGGTCGAAGAAGAAATAGCTAGCCAGGCTTTGAAGCCAAGCGGCGATACTTGAGTTGTAACTTGTGCAATCATTTCATACGACGGTGCAAAGGTTCCTGGGGCAGCCTCTTGTGATTTATGGACGTGATTTACTCCGTACACGTTATGTATTTATTACGCGTTACATATTAGGCAACGACGCGCAGCGGAGGCGCAGATTTCGTGTTTGCCAGTTTAATGTGGGGCAGGTTATGGGGCCTTCCAGCAGGTCTATGTACTTTCATTGGTCAACAAACTTTTGAATTCTGAAACAAGGGCGTGCAGGGTTCAAGGTTTTGTCCTGTAGGCTGTGACACGCTTCGCGTCACGGCATTTTAATTTACACATTTCGCCCATCCAAGGAGTGTATTCCACATTACACATCATCCGGATTCCGCGGCCACGACGCCGTCCATCACTACGTTGCAATTTACTCAGAAATGATGTCTTCGTCAAATCACAATGTGCCTCAGCCCAGTATGGCTCATCTCATCCGGTCTGGCCGCTGCTCTCACGGCGCCGCGGCCAAGCAAGATCCCCTATGCCTGCCAGCCGAAATCTTCACGCACATCTTCTCGTATCTGGAATCGATGGATCTTCTGTGCGTTGACCTCCCATCGCCTTTTGGTACCGACTACAGACTCATTGCTATCTTTTCTTAACTGATACAAGACATTGTACAGTATCTGTGTGCGCGTTTGCAAACAATGGAAGCGTACCCTCACGAGCCCCCTGTGCCGTGACCTATGGAGGAATATGAGATTTACTGCTAGATTCACGGGGCGGCCGCCAAGCATCCACGAGTTGAACAGGATGCTGTCCTGGGCAGGAGATGGAGGTGCCAGGAAGGTCTCGATAACGATAGGCATGGAATTCCCTCAATCCATGTTGACGCTCATGCTCGAATCTTCACCCAGTCTGGAGCATTTGGAAGTTACGGAGCTAAAAGGCCTGTCTCTTCCTTCAACGGAGAAGATATGGAACCAACTTAGGCATGTTTACGTCATGTGTTCTACCGAGTTTGGCGTTACTGCAGTAGACCGCCCCGGAGGATTTCCTCAGAAGTTCCTCAGCAATGCTGCCAGCTCTTTGGAGCATCTTGAACTCGTGGGAATTCCACTGCAATGGTTCCGCGGGCTGCCAGGATTACCAATTCTTCCCAACCTTAAGACATTGCGAATGGGCAATAACGACGAGCATGATCTCGATCATCTTCACGACGACGATGATGATGTCGTCTTTGATGATTATAGGCCCTATGATTTTCTCGAGAACGATTATGATGAGCCTTATGATGAGGCTTATGAAGAGGCGTTCCATGATTGGCATGACTACCCTGTCCATTATACGCGAGAGATGATTCGGGATGCCGAGAGGAAACTTGCCCAGAAGAAGTATGACCATATTAAAGATATTAAGGGAATGAGGAAGACGAGATTGACGAAGACAGGATTGACGAAGACGGGATTGACGAAGACGACATTGATGATTACGACTTTGACGATGACGAGAATATGTATGGCATGACTGAGGATGACCATATCTCATTTCCTGTTGTATGTCCCGCTCACAAAGCTGCAGTGAAACGATTCCTGTTGCTCTATTCTTTCTTTGTCTTGCCCTTCCCTCTTGTTCCTTATTACTCTCGATTTTCTCTTCTGCTCCTCGCCGCTGCATGAAGAGAACGAGGGAGCGCGCGTGAGAGCGAGAAGCTGACTCGTTGAGCTTACCTAGTTCCCTCTCTCCGTCGCCTTTCCAAACCTCGAACAACTTTGGATTGGCCCTCAAGTGGCATACCTGGATCCGGAGCCCGTGGCAGATTGGCGAGATAAATGGAAAGACATATGGCCACACTTGAAGGTATTCGTATTCAACCGACGTATTACAGATTCGGACAAGTGTCCCCCACAAACGCGTTTGACGCTACAGCTCTTGACAAATCTAAAGTCACTACAACGAATTTTTCTTGAAATAGAGAGTTCGGACTGGCCTTGCATGTTCAGCGGCAATCATGATATACGCCCTGATCTCGACGTTGCCCAACGTTCGGAATTTCAACATTTGCGCTCCTTCAGTTCGCGAACCGTTCGCATCTCACCCGACGGTGCTCGAAACATGCTCTCCAACGCGATCACGGCTAACCAATTGACATCTTTTGACATTGTGTTCCCGTGTACAGGCGACACTGATCGCCATTTGGAGGGCTACGAATGGCTCCGTGGTGCTCCCTCAATTCAGACGTTGGGATGCTATAAATACCGCCTCCCTTCCAATTCCAAAAGTGATGAGGACCTCCTGCTGCCGCATTTTTTGGCCACGTTTCCCAACCTGCAGACGTTGAGCATAATCTTTCAAGATCACTCTCTGAACTCAGACGCCAAGATTGCGAGTGGCTTGATTGCAATCCTGAGGGCCACGCATCTCAAGACCATCTACATCAATTTGCACGAAAACCCACTCATGGACCAGCTGAGACAGGCGGCACGAGATCAGGGCGTGCAATTGATTAACAGCTCGGCATTTCTATTCGAGTCTCGACCAAATCAGTGGCCGGTACCGCTGTCGGCCTTGGGGAAATAGGATACGCGATAGTCTGCGTGTTTTACGTTATGCGTTCGTAGCCTTCCATGAACGAGTTCATGTGAAAAAGCACATGCATTGGTGTCGGGCTTTGTCGACAGAGAAGAACAGTAAATTGGACAAACTGTTTTTACGTCAAGGGAATGCTCGGTAGGGTTGGTCCAGGCTGCGAAGTTTTATGTTCACGGAGGCGTATGCAAATAGAATCTTGTTTCAAAACAAGTCTGCGCGAGGCGAAATTGCCTCTGAAGGCAAATTTCTTTTCTTTTTCGACCTCCAGTTACTACAGCGTAACGGTCCCAAGGTTCCGGGGCGCACTTACACTATATGTTACACAGTACATTGGGTGCCAGGCGTGGACCGACAGATAGATCTACTCCACGATAACCGTTCGTATATTCAGTTGTTTTGTGGCGACCGTGCCAGGGGATCGGCGAGTGCCCATTATTTGATGACCGCTCTTTTTCCTCCCCTATCAACACTCAAGTGCTTAGCCAATCGGTAGAGCACTTTGGAGCCTTGAGTCTTTCGGCAACTGTACATCAGGCCCTAAAGATGTCTGAAACAACCATCTACGATATCCGACCCTTCCGCTTGCAAGCTTCCCACAGCTCGGGATATTGGCACCTATGACGGAAAGACGTCTGCAAAGCGTTGGGTTAATATGTCAATGGTAGGAGGCGCTGCCGCGTTCTCGGATTCCCCAGACAGAATTCGGACTATCGTCAGTCAAGCCGAAGAAGGCTCTGCAACTTTTGAGGACCTTGAGACTATACAGCGCACATTACGGGAACGATTTCCTCCAACATCTATTGAGGAAGAAATCAACTCACGTACAAACACCCAACTTCAGCAAGCTGCGGATGAGGTCCTGGCTGCTTACTATGCTCGGGTTCACCGCGTTCTTCGACGTGCCGGTGGACGTGACGAACCTGTTATATACCTACCCTTCTACCTAATTCATTGTCTGTCCTAGAAAGCCATACCCTGCAGAATTTTGTCTGTAGGTTCATGAACGGTCTGTTTGATGAGACCTTGATGCAGGAGGCCATCAGTCAGATTGTCCTGGCTGCTGATAGCCTGCGACAGGCAAATGAATGTGTTAAGCAGGCTGCTCTTGTCCTGGAGGCGAAGGCTTAGAATGCGCGAAAGGCGGCCCAACATCTTAATTTACAGACGTAATTTACAGACGTAATTTACAGACGTAATTTACAGACGTAATTTACAGACGTAATTTACAGACGTAATTTACAAGTTTCTGTCGACATTACCGGGGGGCGATTCAATTTCATTTCCTCCTACCTGATATTCCAGCGTCTGACGCGTCGGATGCCGTTTAATGTCGCAGTTGTGTGTTGCAGCGATTGCAATTGCTAAGTGTCAAGGTTGGTAGTGTGGCGCGCCAGATGAAAGACTTGGAGAGTCGAGACGCGTTCGCGATGCAAAAAAACAAACGTGGTTACTCCGTACCTAGGTTGCATGAGCTTGCATCAAAGCCAAAATATGAGATAAACCGAGGGACATCCGTTTTGGTGTGGAAATGGCGGGGCAGCTATATGTCTGATTCTTGCTATGTACCTACTCAATGATCCGGGGGATGAAATTGAATCGCACACATCATCCACGGCCGCGACGCCGTCCGTCACCACGTCGTGGCACATGCGCTGGCTATTGTACTTCCCTAAGAAATGATGTCTTCGTCAACCCAAAATAAGCCTGAGCCCACGATGGCTGATCTGATCCAGGCTGGGCGTCATTCATACTTGGCTAAAAAATACAGTCGTGCGTCGGCACTCTTCACCAGGGTGAGTTGTCCTGGAAGCGCTTGGGAGTGTTTTGAAGAAGCTACATACCTATCCCAGCCTATCTGACATTGTTGAAAAAGGCCATATGTATCTGCCCTTGCGCCCGAGGTGTCAAGCGGGATCGATGCACCTGCAAAAACTATGAACAGGTCGCTGCCCAAGGAGGCTCGATAGTCAGTGAAGCAATGCATACTTGCCATTGTGATGTTGGCAGAACATTCAGCAAGTGCGACAACCCGCACCATATTCAGGCTCTGACTTCCCGAGCTGCAACGTACGGGGCTTTGGGTAAACTCGACCACGCTATGAAGGACGCCGAATGGATGCTGGAACTGGCTCCTCAACTGCCAGATGTAAGTAGTCTCGCATGAGACATCTTGACGCCAGCGCCTCTTGGCTAACTTAGTCCGACTCCAGGGGTACCTTCGTCTGGGGAACATTGCACGGCTGCAAAAGAATGACGAGTATGCCTGGAAGATATATACGGCTGGTATCGAGGCAAGCAAGGAGACTGACGTAGGCTCCTCGCCCAAGTTGCAGGTGAGATTGCATGGTCTGCTGTTACCAATTCGACAAGATGCAGTCACGATTGGTGTCTAACGAGTCGCGGCTCAGCAACTTCACGGTGCACGCAAACCTCTGAAACGGCATTTCTTCAGACAGGATCCGCTATGTCTGCCCGCCGAGATTGTCACGCACATCTTCTCGTACCTAGAACTCTCTCGACATTTGTGCGTTGACGTCCCCCCTCCCTCTTTTCTCTTCTTGAACATTGCCTCGTTGTCAACATGTGCTGATAGCATATGGGGTACAGTGTCTGTCTGCGCGTTTGCAGGGAATGGAGACGTACTCTCACAAGCCCCCTACATTGCCAATTATGGAGAGCCATGACTATTTGCAGTAGTTACTACCGGCGGGCGCCAAACATCGACGACTTGAAAAGAGTCATTCTATGGGCAGGAGATGGAGGCGTCAGAAAAATCAGAATCAATATGGGATCGCCCATAGAACCCACATTCACTCAAGCAATGTTGACGCTGTTGCTCAAAGCATCACCCAGTCTGGAGAGTATGGAAGTCTCGTACCTTAGACTCCTGTCTTTTCCTTCGAATGAGAGAATATGGAAGCGACTCAGATATTTCTCTATTGCGAGTTGTGCTGAGTCTTATCACATTGCTGCAGACCGTCCAGGAGGATTCCCCCAGAAATTCCTCGAAAATGCTGCTAGCTCTTTGGAGCATCTTCACCTTTCCGGGATTCCACAGTACTGGTACAACAGGGTGTCATCACTACCAATCCTACCTAACCTGAAGATCTTGAAGATTGGCGATTACACCAAGCATATGGTCGATCCTGATGATCGGTGGGACGCGTTGCCATATCCTGACGCGATTCCCTTTCCTATCGTATGTTTCTCGCGCCCAGAGAGTCGTAGTGAGAAAGATTCCTTGCTCCTCCTTTACATCCTCCTCTCTCCATTTCTCATCCTTTTCTCTTTCTCTCGCTTTGCTCTCATGTTCTCTGTCGCTATGTGTTGAGAGCGAGTGCACGCGAGTGAGAGTGTGAAGCTAACTCATGAGGCCTTCTTAGTTCCCTCTTTCCCTCGCTTTTCCGAGACTCGAACAGCTTTGGATTGGCCCGGACTTACCATACCTGGACCCGGCGCCCGTGAGGATGTGGAGAGAAAAAGCGGAAGATATATGGCCACACCTAAAGGTACTCATATTCGACCCGACAATTTTTATAGGAGAAACTTCCGGTGCACGAGGAACGTACTCGACGCTATGGTACTTGACGCGTCTCACCTCACTACAGCATATCACTCTTGAATTAGGGACCGGAGGCTGGCCCTGCATGTTCAGCGACAACGACGATCTACTCTCTGACAACGACGATCTGCTTTTTGACAACGAGGATCTATTTTCTGACAACGACGATCTACTTTCTGACATCGACGATCTACTTTCTGACATCGACGATCTACTTTTTGACAACGGTGATCTACTTTCTGACAATGACATTGCCCGGTGCTCAGACTTTCTAAATCTGCGCTCTTTCAGCTCACAAACGATGTGCATCTCGCCCGACGGAGCTCGAGCCTTGCTCTCCAATGCGATCAAAAGTAAACAATTGACATCCTTTGACATAGTCTTCCCCTGTGAAGAACGCACGACACACGCCAACATCCTCCATTTGAACAGCTACGAGTGGCTCCGCGGTACTCCCTCGATTCATACGTTGAGTTGCTTTGA
Source organism: Claviceps sp. LM454 group G7 (assembly GCA_018360575.1). Classification (NCBI taxonomy): domain Eukaryota; kingdom Fungi; phylum Ascomycota; class Sordariomycetes; order Hypocreales; family Clavicipitaceae; genus Claviceps; species Claviceps sp. LM454 group G7. The sequence goes on along the minus strand of SRQL01000095.1, from coordinate 27,807 downwards.
TATCGACTTACAGTCGACTCTCGTAAAAAATGGGAGCCTCTTCCTGCCGCGATTCCTGGCCACATTTCCTAACCTGCGAACGCTGGAAATTCATACTTGCGGTCATCCATTACATCAAGAAGAGGAGTTTGTAAGTCTGGTGATGGCGATTATGAGGCACACCCATCTCAAGACTATTTATATGGGATCTGCCTTGTTTGCGGATTATTACCACGATTACCACCCCCAGCTCCTGCAGGCGGCACGAGACCAAGGCGTGCTATTACGCTTAGGCTCTCGGCCACTGCAATGGCCGATGCCGCTGTTGGCAAAGTAAGTATAAATGCCCATCAGTGTGTATGTTGCATGAGTGTATGCCCGTGCCACTGAAGTTGCTTTTTAATGAATCCATGTGGAAAGAGCACGTGTAATGGGGGGCTATGGCTGGCCTGCCGTCTCGGAGTGTTGGCAGAGAAAAGTCATTCGCGTGAAACATTTCGATGTCGAAAAAACTTTTCGGATGCTTTTCTGGAGAGAAAAACTTGCCCTGCTGTCCATGGTCCATGGAGGGGTCCGCAAATATTATCAAGAATCAAGAGATGAATGCTGGCAAAAAGATATTGCCTTTCAGAGCCTGCTTGCTTGCCTTGGCTCAAAAGCCAGCTCTAACTCATCGGTTTATGCTGACATTTCTGCACCGCAATGCCTATTTCCTGCCTATCTTGTGGGAGGGCTGAAAGTCTTGTGATTCATGTTTTCTAGATCGTCCCTCTGTGTGCGGCCTAGCAAGAGTGGCAAAGAATAGCTACCTACATTCACTTCTTGCGGCGTTGCCTATTGCCTTCTGATTTTCTGAGCCCTTGCACTGTGCGGCTCTGTTACAGCCCGAGGTTAAGCAGGGCTGACAGCTGCTCAACCGTGGTTGGAATTTCATTTTCTGACAATCTATTCCGTAAGGGCCCAGAGAATGGTCGAACGAGAAAGAAAAATCTCGTAGAAGCCAAGCGGCGAGTTCAACTTGTAACTTGTGGCAATCATTTAATAGAATAACGGTGTCAAGGTTCCGGGGCGCACTGTACTTTCGCGAAGGTCCCAGCCTCTTTGTGATTTTTATTAGACGTAATTGACGGAGGTACTTCCAGTTCCCAGACTTGCCAGTGCCGACGCGTACATTTCGTGTTTATCCTGCGTGGGCCTCTCTCGCCTCAACTCTCTTTCATTGGTCAGTTCTTCCAGTTTTGCCTAGGCACCTAACCTTAGGTAGCCTTTTGGCGCGTCCTGTGACGGTTCCATCACAGCATCGCGCCACGGCATTTTCCCTATTTACACATTTTGCCCTGCCCATCCCTACGTCATCCCTACTGAGTGCAATTACATATCATCCGCGGCCCCGAAGACGTCCACGGTCCGTCACTACGTCGTGGCACATGCGCTGGCTCTTGCAGTTTACCAACAAATGAAATGATGTCTTCGTCAAATCCAAATGTGCCTCAGCGCAGGATGGCTGATCTAATCCGGTCTGGCCGCCACTCTTACGCCGCCTCGGCCAAGAAACAAAAGCGCGCGTTGCTGCTCCTCACCAAGGTGAGTTGTCGTGAGAGCACACGACGATGTTCGAAGAGCATCTGTCTGACATCTACATATTCGTGGACAACAGAGCATAAGAAGCTGCCCATGCGCCAGAGGCGTCAAACGGCAGAGATGCACCTGCAAAGACTTTGAAAGGGTCGCAGCCGAAGGGCGCTCGATTTTCAAAGAAGCCATGTATACTTGTCATTGCGACATTGGCAGAACGTTCAGCAAGTGCGACAACGTTAAGCATATCAAGGCCTTGAATTCCCGAGCTAGAATATATGAGGATTTGGGTAAGCTTGACTGCGCTAAGAAGGACGCCGAATGGATGCTGGAGCTGGCTCCTCGACTCCCAGATGTAAGCAATCCTGTCTAAGCCTTCAGGGGTCTGCACACCTTCGCTGACTAGTTGCGACTCTAGGGATACCTTCGTCTGGGGAAGATTGCACGGTTGCAAAAGAATGACGAGTATGCCTGGAAGATGTATACGGCTGGGATCGAGGCCAACAAGGAGACTGCATCAGACTCGTCGCCCAAGTTGCAGGTGAGGCGACATGGTGTTCGGCCCAGATCGATTATTACGCGTCGCGTTTGGTATCTAACCCGTCGGATCTTAGCAACTTTACTATGCTCGGAAACCCCTGAACCGGCGCTTTTTCAAGCAAGATCCCCTATGCCTGCCCACCGCTTTTGTCACGCACATCTTCTCGTATCTGGAACCGATGGATCTTCTGTGCGTTGACCTCCCAAACCCTGTCGGTGTCGGGTGCAGACTCGTTGTCAAGAATTTTCTAGCTGATGCAAGACATGATGCAGTGTTTGTGTGCGCGTTTGCAAGGAATGGAAACGTACGCTCACGAGCCCCCTGTGCCGCCACCTATGGAGGAATATGATGTTTACCGATAGATACAACCCGGGACGGGCGCCACACGGCCACGAGTTAAACAGGATACTGTCCTGGGCAGGAGATGGAGGTGCCAGGAGTATCGAGATCGGGCATTACATGAGATTCCCTCAATCTACGTTGACACTCCTTCTCGAAGCATCACCCAGTCTAGAGCATCTGAGAATTTCGGAGCTAAAAGACTTGTCTCTTCCTTCGGATAAGAAGATATGGAATCAACTTAGGCATGTCTACGTCCAGAGTTTTGCCGATGTGGGCGAAACTGCAATAGACTGCCCCGGAGGATTCCCTCAGACGTTCCTTCAAAATGCTGCTAGCTCTTTGGAGCATCTCCACCTCCTGGGTATTCCACAGCAATGGTACCGTGGCGTGTCAGCAATGCCCCTTCTCCCTAACCTGAAGACCCTGCGGATGGCCGATCACGAGAAGCGTGATGAGTATTTCTGGGATGCTTATGCGAACGATGAAGAGGAAGAATATGTTTGGGATGATTATAGGCCCTATGATTTTCTCGACAACAATTATGATGAGGCTTATAATGAAGCCGTTCATGATTGGTATGACGACCCTAATGATTATCGCGAATATCAGAAGAAGATCAAGGATGCCCAGAAGAAGGATGACAAGAATAAGGATGTCCAGAAGAAGGATGACAAGGATAAGGATGGCAAGGACAAGGATGGCAACATCTTATTTCCTGTTGTATGTGTCCCCTGACAGCTTTTCGGTGAAACGATTCCTGTTCCTTTCTGCTTTCTCTTTCCCCCCCAGGGCCCCTTTCTCTTGTTATTTATTACTTCCAATTTTCTCTTCTGCTCCTCTCCGCTGCATGAAGACTCAAGAGAACGAGGGAGCGCGCGTGAGAGCGAGAAGCTGACTCGTTGAGCCTACCTAGTTCTCTCTCTCCATCGCCTTCCCAAACCTCGAACAACTTTGGATTGGCCCTCAAGTGCCATACCTGGATCCGGAGCCCGTGGCAGATTGGCGAGATAAATGGAAAGACATATGGCCACACTTGAAGGTATTCGTATTCAACCGACGTACTAAAGAATCTGACAAGTGTCACCCACAAACGCGTTTGACGCTACAGCTTTTGACAAATCTCAAGTCATTACAACATATATTTCTTGAAATAGAGGGCAAGGGCAAGTGCTGGCCTTGCCTATACAGCGGCAATCATGATCTACGCCCTGATCTCGGCGTTTTCCAGCATTCAGAATTCCAAAACTTGCGCTCTTTCAACTCGCGAACCGTTTGCATCTCGCCCGACGGAGCTCGAACCTTGCTCTCCAATGCGGTCAAGTCTAACCAATTGACATCTTTTGACATTGTCTTCCCCGAGACAGCCGACGCTGATGGCTATCTGAAGCGCTACGATTGGCTCCGCGGTACTCCCTCAATTCAGGCGTTGGGATTTCTTAAACGCCCCTTCCCTTCCAATCCCAAAAACGACGAGGACTTTCTTCTGCCGCAATTTTTGGCCACGTTTCCCAACCTGCGGACGTTGGCCATTCGATACCACTGTACATACCCAGACCTCAACCTTGCTGCGAGAGAGTTAATTGCAATCCTGAAGGTCACGCATCTCAAGACTATCTACATGCCGTTGTTCAACACCATATCCGACAAGACACTCGAGCGCCATCTGAAGCAGGTAGCACGAGACCATGGCGCGCAATTAATTAACAGCTGTTCATACATATACGAGCCTCGACCAAATCAGTGGCCGGTACCGCAGTCGGCCTATGAGAAATAGAATACGCGACAGTCTGTGTGTTTGACGTTATTCGTGCGTTGCCATCATGAACGAGTCTATGTGAAAAAAGCACATGCAATGGTGTCCACTGTCGGGCTTTGGGCCTCGGGGTGCTACCAGAGAAGAGCAAGCCGAGTGAACTATTTCGACGTCAAGGAAACGCCTTTGGGCTTTCTTTTTCAGGCTGCGAAGTTCCACGTCCACGGAGATGTGTCACATGTGTGTATGTAGAATCACGGATCAAAACTAATTCATACTCAGTACTGTGTAATGCCCCAGGACGTACTCTCGACGACTACTCTCTCAAGAGTCAAGAATGCGGAGATGTTGCAAGCCGGCAATAAAGTCGCCGATCGGGCCGTCGGGATGTTGTGAGTGAAGGGCGTGCGCCGTGGGAAGTATCAGTAAACCACCGCTCCCGTCTCGTTGTTGGCTTGGGGTATGTGAACTCACATCGTGTCGCCACTTCCATTTCACCTACCGCGTCCGTCGAGAGAAACAGCAGTAATGCATGTCTCAGACTATGTACCTGTATTCACTCAATGTCGAGTTACCTCCTGCAAGGTGAGCCTCATGGACTGTGTTCCGTATTATATCATATGGGCAGTGTTCATCACATTGACGGTCCGGAGGCTCACTTGAACATGCTTCATCGCGTACTCTACTCCCTTGGGAAATGACAGTCATAGAGCTCAATTTCAAGGAAGTTTGGTTCAGGACGTTATGGCGCTGTTGATGAGCCGGGCTGCCGGTCGGGCTATTTTTGTCTTTTATTGACCCGGGCCGTGATAAACGCCTGGCGATACCAGCACCAGCCGAACTTGTTGGGCCCTGGGGTACACCGTACTTGTGTCTTGGGTTGCAGGAAGTTTGTGATCGAGCGTGCCCCGAGGATTTCGAGCATCTTGCGACATGAGTCAGAGTTCGCGATTGTGACAGAGCTGGCAATGGCATCGGTGGCATGACACAGTATCAGCCCAGTACAACTTCGTAAATCTCACAACGAGGGAGACATGATACACAGGTATGAGAAATACACCAACTTCTACCTGTCTTGGTTGGCTGAGGTGGTATAGTTAATGAATAAGTTCTCAAGTCAAGCCATCCGAAGATTGAAGCTGTACGTGAATACAAAGGATGCGATGTTGAAGAGTTGACAGAGATGGAGAAACATGAAGGTCCCGCCCGAATAGAAATGATGGTAACGTAATCACAGACACGCTGCAGTCTCAAGCAATAAGGCCACATATACAGCAGAACGTCGTAAATGATGACAATGCTCGCGTCTCAACTGAGCTTCACGCTCAAGAGTCAACAGACTCGCTCATCCATCTTAACCCTAATTAGGGCAGGAGCCCGCAACTGCCCCGACTGTGAGCGCTTTCTTGGAGAAATCGGGGTGGCCATCGCTCCCAAAGGTATAGTAGCCCTCTTTACCAAACTTTTTGCAGTCGTTCTCCCAAGTCTGGCCGTCGATCACAGCGCCATCCGTCGTCACACACTAGAAAGAAGGGCATCAGTATTTATCTGTAGTGTTCTCTTCGAATGTGTCTGCGTCTTGCGCTTGAGTCGGAACAGATTTGAACAGATTTTGAGGCACTTACGCGTTTAGTACTGTCGTCATATTTGGCCTTTTGTATACAGCAAATGAGAGAACCGAGTCAGCATATCATTATCTCCTGTTTGGTTCGCATCGTGTGTAGCGTGGCTTCAAGTTGCAGCTTATGATAGTAACTACGTACCGAACCAGGATAATACTCGAGGCAAACATAATGAGTGAGCTCCGCGTTGTGAATCCAATCTGTTGCGGCAGTCCATGACATGCAATCGCACTTAGTGTGGTCGTTTGCCACCACAAAGGGCAGCAGGAGGGTCAAAAGACTGAAGGAGCGCATAGTGATTGAGTTTCTCGAACAAGGATTGACAAGGTTGGAAGAATGTTCACGTTGGCTGAAGGCGGGACTTGGACACACAATTGGAATGAGCGTGGAACGAATTGGAACGAATGGGGCTTCACGACAATGAGCGCAGATACTGTTCTTATAAGAAAAGAACGTGGTCTCTCGGAGGATTTCGATGCCTTCTCCCCCGCATAATTTGCCAGTATCACAGATGAACGTATGTACCACAATACATATATACCGGTTCTATTGTTGGCCCTTGTAATTTGTCGACTCCGAGTTTCCCGTGCGCTCTAAATTACCTAGCTTGACTTCTAGGTTGGGGACAGTGGGGTGGAGTTCTCCAGACTCCGAGTACCTTCTGTATGTACCCAGCAAAGGAGGTACATAGGCACATATGTATGTAAGAGGTAAGTATGTACTCCGTGCCTACAATGTTTGCAAATGGAGCTGATTTGTCGTGTACGGAGTATGTATGTATGTAGGTATTTCCTAGCGATACGCATCTCGAGGGATGATGTTATGTAGAGGAAGTACTCCGTATGTATGTAGTTGACGACTGGCATCCGTCATCGTTCGATGATTGGTTTAGGCAAAATTACACACAGCCTAGTACCTACAAGGCCAGTGCTTGAGAATGAGAACCTTGATCTGTAGGTATGGCCTCTACGTTAGGTATTATGTACGGAGTACGGAGTAGGTACCGTAGATGCGAGTCCATTTCATCGCCTCATTATGAGCTTTCGCTCTGACCCTCGTTGCCTCCGTTCCCATCTCTGACTTCTGCCGGACATGCCGCTAGGATCTCAGATGACAGATCTCATGACTCATGGGCATTTGAGCCCCTTTTCTACAGCCCCTGCCGGCGGCCGCTATCAATGCCTAGAGGTATGTATGTACGGAGTAGAGTTTGAACTCGGCTTGATGAGCCTCGTGCCAATCTCGCAGTCCCGGAACCTGGGGCCGGTGACTCGTGAGGTAGGTATCATGGAAATATATTCGACACAGAGTATAGTACCTGTTAGATGAGGGGACAGAAAAATGAGACAATAAGGGAGGCTCCTCAATCGAATGACATTATGACGATCTACAATTTTAACGTAGAAGATATGTGCATGAAGAACCTACGGAGTACATATGCCATTGGAATCTCCGAAAAAAGGAGATGAAGCGGCCGTAGCGATTACGAACGCATCCTCCGGCTAATTTCCGGAGCACGGCCGTTGGCAATACATATGTAGATTGTACATGAGCCCGACTGGAAAATTGGTTGACAATAAAAGTACTCCGTACATACCGGCAACTATGTACCTAGGTACCTACTGGCCGTTGTCGCAAGCCCCATTATTCACGTTGACTTTGTCTCACATCGAACATCACCGTCGTTCTCGGCTCCGTGAGCATCGTAACACGATGATAGTATGTACTTGAATTTTTATTTCAATACGCGATAACGCAAAGGTACGGAATGAAGCATGTTTTTCGCGGGGGGCTGTGGGGCACGTGACCTGAAGTGAGCCTCTGGACCGCCGATTGGATCATCCTTCCAAGTTCCGACGATTGCTCGCGAAGATTATGGTGCTCAACACAAAGAGTAATAAGGAAAGACTTGAGTCCAACCCACAGGGAATTTCGATAGGAGAGAAATCTTCAATCGAGAGACTTGACATACCGGTAATTCATATCCTTCGCCGCACGCGGAAGATGACGCCTTCGTCGTGTGCCTTCGGGCTCAAGCCCACGATGACTGATCTTAATCGGTCTGGCCGCCACACTTACGCGACCGCGGTCAAGAAACGCAAGCGCGCGTTAGTCCTCTTCACCAAAGTGAGTTGTCGTGGGAGCACCCGAGGGTGTTTGAAGAAGGTATCTCTCTGGCTTCTAATACCTTGAGAAACAGGCCATGAGATGCTGCGCATGCGCCAGAGGCTCCAAACGGGACAGATGCACCTGCAAAAACTTTGATAGAGTCGTTGCCGAAGGGCGCTCGATTTTCAGAGAAGCCATGTATACTTGCCATTGCGACGTTGGCAAGGCGTTCAGCAAGTGCGACAACGCCCAACATATCGAGGCCTTGAAGTCACGATCTGCAGTGTATGAAGCTTTGGGTAAACTCGACCGCGCCAAGAAAGACGCCGAATGGATGCTGGAGCTGGCTCCTCGACTCCCAGATGTGAGCAATCCCGTCTAAGCCTTTGGGAGCCTGTACTCCTTCTCTGACTAGTTGCGACTCTAGGGATACCTTCGTTTGGGAAATATTGCGCGGCTGGAAAAGAATGACGAGTATGCCTGGAAGATGTATACGGCTGGAATCGAGGCCACTAAGTATACCGCCGTAGGCTCCTCGCCCGAATTGCAGGTGAGATGGCATGGTCGTTGGCCACAAGTTAACCATGGATTCATGACGCGGCCGCGTTTGGTGTCTAACGAATTCGCGTTTCAGCAACTTTTTGATGCCCGCAAACCCCTATACCAGCGCTTCTTTAGATGTGATCCGCTATCGCTGCCCACCGAGATTGTCGCGGACATCTTCTCGTACCTAGAATTCACTCAACTTCTGTGCGTTGACTCCCCTCTCTTTTTTCGTGCCCAGCACCCAAGCATTTCAAAAATGAAGAACTTTGGCTGATTCCATAGTGCTACAGCTTCTGTCTGCGCGTTTGCAAGAGATGGAGACGTACGCTCACGAGTCCTGTGCATTGCCAGTTATGGAGGACCATAAAATTTACCAATAGGTCCTATCAGCCTATGTTAAGTGTCGACGATATCAAATGGATAGTTTCCTGTGCAGGAGATGGAGGTGCCAGGAAGATCGAGATATCAAGACGCTACGAGGCATGCAATCAATCAACATTGACGCTGCTGCTCAAAGGATCATCCAGTCTGGAGCATTTGGAAATTAGGCCTCTCAAAAACCTGTCTCTTCCTTCGGATGAGAAGATATGTAATCAACTCAAGTTTGTTTCCTTTAAGACCTCCGCTCAGAGTGTAGTAGACGGTCCCGGGGGATTCCCGCAGACATTCCTCCAAAATGCTGCTAGCACTTTGGAGCATCTCGACTTCGAGGGCATTCCGAGGCAGTGGTACAACAGTGTTCAATCGATACCTCCATTTCCCAATCTCAAGACTTTGCGAATCGGCGATCACAAAAAGGTTCAACTCGAATCTTCAGATTTGCCATATTTAGGCTATCTTGATAGTGAGGCTAGGGGGGTATTAGCATTCCCTATCGTATGTCTACCTCACCCAAAGAGCCGCCATGAGATTTTTTTTCTTCCTCCTTCCCTTTTGTTTTTGTCTTCCCTTTCTCCTCTTCTTCTCTTCATCTCGCTTTCCTCCTAAGCTTCTTGTCGCTGCGAGTAGAACTTAGAGTCTTAGAAGCCGAGGCCCGAGGGGGCGCTCGTGAGAGCGGAAAGCTGACCCATCGAGCCGTCTTAGTTCTTTCTCGCCATCGCCTTTCCGAACCTCGAACAGCTTTATATTGGCCCTTACTTACCATACCTGAACGAGGAGTGTGTGGAGACTTGGCGAGATAAATGGGAAGAAGTATGGCCACACTTGAAGGTACTCATATTCAACCCATGGACTTCTACAGGAGACGACGCCAATGGAGAGGTGTTACGTGTGACGATACGGTACCTAATGTGTCTCAACTCACTACAACATATTTCTCTTGAATTCGAGGATGAGTTCGAATACGAGGGCTGGCGCTGCATGTTCAGCGACAGTCATGATGATCGATTCCCTGATCTTGACGTCACCCAGCATTCAGAATTTAAACACCTGCGTTCATACAGGTCGTCAACAATGGGCCTTTCACCCATCGGAGCTCGGAACATGCTCTCCAACGCAATAAGGACTGAGCAATTAATATCCTTTGACATTGTCTTTCCCCCGAGCGGCGGGCTACGAGACACGACTTTTCGCCATTTGAAAGACTACGAATGGCTCCGCGGTGTATCCTCAATTCATACATTGGGATGCTATCATTATCAATATGACTTTGTGTCTCGTTCCTACAAGGACGAGGATTTGCTGCTACCACAATTCCTGGTCACATTTCCCAATCTGCGGACGTTGAGCCTTGAGCATGTATCTGATTGGCCAAGATCCGAGTTTACCAGAGAGTTGCTTGTGATTCTGAGGGTCACGCATCTCAAGACCCTCTACCTACTCAAGGAAACACACTACAAAGACGAATTCATGGAAAAGGTGAGGCAGGAGGCACGAGACCGGGGCGTGGAATTAATTACAGAGAGACAGGATCCGCAGTGGCCGGTGCCGCTCAGGGCATAGGGGGCACTGAATACGCGTAAGTGTATAATTTACGTTAATTGTGTGTGCTTGTACACCTCGGCCTGTTCTTGAGGGGTCTATGGCCTCTATGCGAAATGAGCAATGCAGCGGGGACTGCCCTCCGAGATTCGACAGAGAAGAGCAATTTGGGCAACCCATTTTACAGTCGATAAAACGCCTTGGATTGGTTCTTTTGGGATGGCATTTGCCCACTTAGGCGTCCGCAGATATAGCCATGAATAAACGAGAAATAATCTCGTGCGAGACGAGAAGGCCTTCACTGCCTACACAGTAACACACTTACTTGTCTAACAGGGCCAAACCTGCCAAACTAGTGCAGGGATCACTTTCGCTGCCTTGTTTCGTCTGTTTCTTGTGTTTCTTGTTGGGGCGCGGGGTGAGACTCAAAGTATTCGCCATTTGAAGGACTACGAATGGCTCCGCGGGCGGCGGTACTTCCTCGATTGAAGATCCATACGTTGAGAATCGAGATGCTATGATTTTGACGTGCGGTCGATATGCATACACGACGAGGGCCTCTTCCAGCCGCGATTCCTGGCCACATTTCCCAATCTGCGGTCGCAGAGTATTGCTCTTGGCGGTTATCTGTTACATCCAGAAGATGAGTATTCCAATTGGGTGATTGCGATTTTGAGTCTCACGCATCTCAAGAGGTAGGTATTTACATGGAACGTGTCGACATTGCATCTGCCTTGTTTGCGGAGCAATACCACACCCAGCTCCAACAAGCGACAGGAGACCAGGGCATACGATTACATTCATACCCGTGGCCAGTGCAATGCCCGATGCCGCTGTCGGCAAAGTAAGCGTAGAATTTGTGCGTACGCTTGTGCAACTCAACTTACTTTTGAATGAGTCCATGTGAAATGAACACATGTAATGAGGGCTGGCCTCGGAGTGTCGGCAGGGGAGAGCGATTCGAGTGGAACATTTTGATGTCGGGACAACGCCTGGGAGGTTCTTCTTGTCCCCGAAAGCGTCCGCAAATATAATCATGATGCAAGAAATGATCCCGTGCAAGACGAGCTGGCCTCTGAGTACCTAACCTACTTGCCAGTATGACGGAGGGCGTTGAGGCCGCATTTCACAATTTTTCTTGTTTGTGTGTTTCTCTGTCCGTTTTCAAGTCTGTTCTGGATGTGCTGGATTCCTTTTTGTTCTCCCATGAGTCCATTCATGCGCAGCCGAGACAATGCGTTTCATGTCCCAGCATGGTTTATTACTCCAGTAAGCTTTATCTCCCGAAAGTACAGGAGGGCGTAAGCTGGCAATGAAGTCGATGATATTCTTGATCACAAAAAATTACATGTGGCTACCTATGTACAAGGTATTTATGTACCATATTGTGAGGTACCTGGTACCTACACTTGTAGGTACACGTGCCACGGATACGGCCCACCATTAGACACGCTCCATCAAATTACCAATCCCGCCAAACTATCATTTCCAAATTCCCAATTCTTATTGCCGCAACGCCCAAAACACCTCAAAACCATGCCCAAAGACGATATCATTTCGTATGCGAGTATTTTAACCTATTTCTCACACGTTTCAGTCCTTTTTCCGCCTCTATTCATGACCATATCATCGAGCGCGTGTTGAGGTGGGGGCCTTCACTTGTAACGTAGAGGTATCTAGGTACTTCCTACGGGATACATACATAGGTACATTAGGTACATATCTACGATTACTTTGTCTCATTGATAAGTGACATGGAGGTGAAGAAATGTAGCGTGGAAGTGAAGTATATCTCTGTAGTTCCAGAAGAGTTGAGCGACACCCTTGGGTACTACTGAGCAGCCGTGGTATTCATACAAAATGGGCAGAGTCTGCGGTATCAGTACCGTCGAAGGTTGATGATCCTAACATTTCCGCGATTTATTGCACTGTAAGCTACCTAGAAGTCCTAGCTCTGTCGAACTGCGACCTTATTGCAATACAAGTGCGATCTTATCGCAAATTCGCAATCGTTCCTCTCCAAGCTATGTACCTGCTCGTAGCGAATTTGGATGGATCGATCTACCTCCTTCTGTTGTCCTTCTTGCTTTGGTCGAATTCGAGCGCACCGGTAAAAATTTCCTGGGTTGCAATCGCATTGCAGTCGCACTGCACTAGAATTGAATTACGATTGCAGCAAAAATTGCATTTCCATTGCAATAAAAACAAGATAATCATAGGTACCTAACCTACCTACCTAAGGTATGTATCCCGCAGGTACCTCGTTACAAATGAAGGCCCCACATCAACATCGGGCGTCGCGCTCGATGATATGGTCATGAATAGAGGCGGAAAAAGGACTGAAACGTGTGAGAAATAGGTTAAAATACTCGCATACGAAATGGTATCGTCTTTGGGCATGGTTTTGAGGTGTTTTGGGCGTTGCGGCAATAAGAATTGGGAATTTGGAAATGATAGTTTGGCGGGATTGGTAATTTGATGGAGCGTGTCTAATGGTGGGCCGTACACGGATTCCACGGATTACAGTACATACCTACAGGGGTTGTGGGTCGGCGAACTGACGTTCTAAGTTCTAAACGCGTTACGCGATACCTAAGGTACTGTTGTAAATTTGCCTTCAAACAACAGCGACCGCACTGCGCATACATTTATCTTTTGCAGTGTTGCCTCTTGCATCTCATGTTCAATTGCTCTCATTCATCATTCAAAATCACGATATCATCCGTCATGACGCTGTAACCCGTGCGCGGCCTCTCAAAATCTGCCCGACACATCATGGTTTCATCCAGTGCCTTAGAGGCTTTCGAGCCCGCGCCTACGACGATTGACCTGGTCGAATTTGCCCGCCAAGCTCATGAGGAAGCGATCGAGGAGCACGAGAAAGCGTTGAAAATCTTGGCCAGGGTGAGTTATTGTGATAAAGCGCCCGAAATTGTTCGAAGAAGCTGACTGTCTGACATTTTCTCGTTTTTGGAAAACAGGCCATGAACAGCTGCCCCTGCGCGAAGGGCGTCGAACGGCGCAAATGCACCTGCAAAAACTTTGAAAAGGTCGCTGCCGAAGGGGGTTCGATTCTAAGAGAAGCAATATATACTTGTCATTGCGATGTTGGCCGAACATTCAGCAAATGCGACAATGTGGACCATATCCAGGCCCTGGATCTCCAAATCTCAAGTTTTGAGGCTGTGGGTAAGCTAAATCACGCTATGAATAGCGCCGAATGGATGCTGGAACTGGCTCCTCGACTCCCAGATGTAAGCAGTCCTGCCCCAATCCTCGGAGACCTGTTCCTTTTGGCTGATCAGTCCCGAGTATCGAATCTAGGGATACCTTCGTCTGGGGAACATTGCACGGCTGCTAAAGAAAGACGAGTATGCCTGGAAAGTGTATACGGCTGGCATCGAGGCTAACGATGAGACTGAATTGGACTCCTCGCCCAAGTTGCAGGTGAGATGGTGTGGTGTTCGGCTCAAGTCGACATAACATATTCACGTCTAGTGTCTGACGGATCGCGGCTTAGCAACTATACATCGCGCGCAGACCCTTGAACCCGCACTTTCTTAGACTGGATCCATTTTGCCTGCCCGCTGAGCTTGTCACGCGGATCTTCATGCTTTTGGATTTTACTTACCTTCCGTGCGTGAATTTTCCCTCCACTTTTACGTATCGAGCACCGGCTCGTCGCCAAAAGCATTTGACTGACACCATGTACGATACAGTGTCTGTCTGCGCGTTTGCAAGAAGTGGACAAGAATTCTCCGAAGTCCCCTGTATGGTACAATTTGGAGGGACATGATGTTTCCCGTTCGGAGGTCGCCACACGGAAGTCAGGTGGTGAGAGTAGCGTCCTGGACAGGAAAGAGGGATGCGAGGAAAAGGGATGCGAGGAAGATTCCCATCCTGCGGGTGCCGCACGTCGATGAGTTGAAGAGACTACTGTCCTTGGCGGGAAATGGAGGTGCGAGGAAGATCGACATACCTAGAGGCATGAAATTCAGTCAATCAGCATTGACGCTGCTGCTTAAAGAATCACCGAGTCTGGAGCATTTGGAAATATTGGCGCTGAAAAACCTATGTCTTCCTTCAGATACGAACATGTGGACCCGACTCAGGCATATCTCCATTGAGAGTTATGGCGAGACTTTCTATCACACTGCAGTTGACCTTCCAGGAGCTTTCCCCCAAACGTTCCTCCAAAATGCTGCCAACTCTTTGGAGCATCTCCAGTTCGCGGGGATTCCAAAGCAATGGTCTACTGGACTGGGATACAACATACCCTCCCTTCCCAAACTAAAGACTTTGCGATTCGGTGACGACGAACATCGTTTCGATTTCGATGCGGATATCCCGTTGCCTGTTGTACGTCTCTCCCGTCCAAAAAGCCGCAGTGAGCAGCTTTCTCTTCCTTTCTTCTTATCTTCTTCTCCTTGCCGCTACGTGTAGAGACTGAATTGGCTAGCCTGAGAACGAGAAGCTAACTCTCTCTTAGTCCCCTCTCTCCGTGGCCTTTCCAAAACTCGAACAGCTTTGGATTGGCCCTTTTGTACCATGTCTGAACCCGAACCCCATACGGGATACTATGTGGCCACACTTGAAAGTACTCGTATTCGACCCTCTGACTTACCAACGGTTCGATATCTATGACGAAGGCACTCGTTCGATGCTTCGTTTCATGTCGGGTCTCAAATCAATACAATACATTTCTCTAGAATCCACGGACGGAAACTACTGTCCTTGCATCTTCAGCGGCAGTTATGATCTAATTCCTGATCGCAAACTTGAACAGTATTCAGAATTTCAAAATCTACACGCCTTTCAATCGCGAACAATGTGTGTCTCGCCCGAAGGAGCTCGAACCTTGCTCTCCGACGCCATCGCGTCTGAACAATTGACATCATTTTCGATTGTCTTCCCTCAGATACCTGACCCTGACAGTGATGCCCAGGGATATTGCACTGACAGTGAGGGATCTTCCACTGACAATGAGGGACCTACCTTTGAAAATGAACACACGAGTTTCTTGAGAGGCTACGACTGGTTTCGCGGCACTCCATCGATTCATACCTTGGGATGCTATGGTTTCAATTTTCTCTCCTCCACCCGAAAGGCCAAGCCGAAGCCCCTCCAGCAGTTCCTGGCCTCCTTTCCTAACCTGCGGACGCTGAGCATAGACTCCGGATGGTACGAAGATGATGAGTTTACGGATATGTTGGTTGCGATTCTGAGGGCCACGCATCTCAAGACCATCTACATATCATCTCCCTGTGACATGGGCCACGTAGGGCAGGTGGCACGAGTCCAGGGCGTTGAAGTGGTTGAAGGGCACCCGCCATTATTCGAATATGGGCCGCAGTGGCCGATACCGCTCAAGGATTGAAAAACTTCACGCCAGTGTGTGTGATTAGGCCTGTGTCGCGCCGCGCACATGCTTATGCACTTCAAGTTACTCTTGAATTAAGTCCATGTGGGGTGAGCACATGCAATGGGGCCCGTCCTCGCGTGTCGATAGAAGTACGACTCGCACGAATCATCAAGACGTCCGGTCTCTTCTTTCAACGAGGCGATTTCCCGTCCCGTCCCGCTCGCGTGCGCAGTGCCTTGTTTCATGACCTCGTGCGAGACGCCGGGATCTTTCAGTCCCAATCTGCTCGTCTGTGAATGCCGAGCCAAGTGCCTTTCCTCCTCGTGTTATCTTGGTCTTATTTTGGGTGAGGACTGGATTCCTTTTCATTCTTTTTCTCCCGAATGAGCTCGATGACGTGCGACCTACTTTGAATGAAATGTTCATTCGCTGCGTTCAGTTCATGTCATGTCTCATCAGGATGTCATGTCTGCGCGGTGCAAGCTTTTCCAGAAAGTCGGAAGGGTGCAGGCGGGCAATGAAGTTGGTGATGTCTCTGGGTCCAAGTAAATTAGTTACATGTGGTAGGACTAACCCCCTTGAGGAGTGCGTCAACGTCGCCATATTGGGCTTATTTGTATCATCACATCCAGTAAGCTCCCCCATACGTATTCAGGCCACTTTGCATGCTAGATATACGCAATCGGATGCATTCTATGGAAACTTGGTCTACTGGCTTGGACGTCGAAGAAAACGAATGCAGTGCGGCGAGAGTTACTTTGTGCGACAAGAAGGACAAAGCCCATGCATGTAATTATGTATTTACTCCGTATCACCACCCCTTTCAGGCGACACTGTCTGCAAACTGCTCATACGCCTTGCTACGAGCGATTCAACTTCTGTCGAGGCCTTTCATGTACAACAAGGCAACTAAGCTCTTGTTACATTTTCTCCGCTTCCCATAACTTACTTCCCAAGGCGATTGCATTTTTCGACGTGGGAACTTCGAGTACCACGCCGAGTGCGCCCGCTGCGACGGCACTTTTTTGGCGCTCATGTCTGGCATCCTCAACGACAAAACCTGGCCAGCAAGCCAACAGAAAACAACCCAGTTTCTGGCCAATATATATGGGTTCTTCTGCTCGAGAGGCGGACTCATGACCCGGAAAGGGAACATTGACAAGTCGACTTGCCCTATGGTCCTTCTCCCACCAGGGATGAAGAACCAAATCATATCTTACATCAGTACACAGGAGTCGCTTACTCGCCTAGGCCAGAGTTGCCGAGCTTGGTACGAAGTCGCTAATGAGGAGCTTCATAAACGGGTTTCCAGGGAGAACAACTCGTTAGCAATCAAATGGATGGCTGTCCATGCAATTGACGAGCAGACAATGGCCTCCGTGCTTAGAACGCTTGAGATTTATTGTCAATGGGGAGGCCAAATTGACGTTGTCCAGGGGCGTCTTTCACGACCGGATGACGTGGGAAGTGTGGTGTTCTTTACATAAATTATAATGGCCAGATGATGTACGAGACGTCGACTGCTCTACATTTCGCCATCTTCTTGGGCAATGTGCGCCTCACGAAAACGCTACTGGACATGAAAGCGAGTCTCAAAATCCCCTGCTCATCCCTGTGAGGAATCGGATATCCCTGCCGACCCGACCAAAAGGTCAGAACACTAAGCTGATGAGAACCAGCTTAGTGCGGGATATATAGGCACATGCTGGCTTTGCAGCCGACGGACAGAGCAGTTACGGGTAACCGTCACAATCCCTAGTCTGGGAATCAATGGGCTCAAAGGAACTTTTTCTAAGAGTCTGATACTTCCCTGTCCGAGAAAACCGTATCTTCGTATTTGCATTCGCCTCGTCCAAAAACTCCATCTTCCAAAATCAGACGTATAATAAAGAACAGCCTAGCGAAGAGGATCACCGTGTAAGGGTTCGTCACGGATATTGGATGTATGCGCGAGAGGAAATGGTTATCAATAAAACTAAGGAAGAAAGAAAGAGAAAGGACAAGAATGCCCTCCTAGCTGTTTAAGTACCTCCAACGCCAGTGGGGGAGGCTCAAGTAATCATCCCAGCCTTGCCGCTTATCTATCCACGATTAGTCATAGACTAATCCATAACACACCGTCAAAGCTGTGCAGCCTGTAAGATAAGATCAGCGCTGTGATAGTCCAATTCAAGCTCGCTAAGCTCGCTTCCCATATGAAGGCAACCGAGTCGAAATAAACTCCCAGTTGACAATGGTTTGCCTATTTTGCGCTGCGTCAGTGATGTTTTCGCTTCTTAGTGTGAAGCAGCAGCCGCTGCCCAATCGCTCCATACGAACTCAAAATGACGTTGCGTCCAGATGTCGTTGCGTTCGTGTGTTTTCGTGTTCGTTTGTTTTCGTGTTCGTGTGTTGTCGTGTTCGTGTGCCGTTGTCTTCAAATGTCCTCGTGTTCAAGTGTCGTCAGGTTTGATTGCCGTCGGCTTCGGATATCGTCATATTCCAATGCCATCGCGTTGAGGTCCGAGTACCGACTGGATCCTCAGGCCAACTCCTGCACTTTGTGCACCTTCCCTTCCAAAAGCGATGCTAATTCCATGAAGCCATCTCTGGAGCTACCCGATACCAGCAACATTTCCAGCGGAGTCTGTCCATAACTGTTACGTGAGGTCATGTCCACGCCCTTATCCCTCAAGTGCAGAATGTCTCGGGCCGCGTCTGCGGCTGAGTAGCAGCTTTCAGCAACGTACATACGGATCGTGAGATGAATCATGTTTTCTCCGAACTCGAGAGACCACGTAGCCAGAAAATTGTCCTCAAACTCGTGTAGCACAACTTGCCTCCAGCTCCAGAGCTGCTTGGATTCGAAGGCTAACTCAACCAATAAGCCGCCTAATGGCGCAGCAAGAGGCAGGTGTGTAAGTATATCGTAGAGTTGCCGGCTGTT
Source organism: Claviceps sp. LM454 group G7 (assembly GCA_018360575.1). NCBI lineage: Eukaryota > Fungi > Ascomycota > Sordariomycetes > Hypocreales > Clavicipitaceae > Claviceps > Claviceps sp. LM454 group G7. The sequence goes on along the minus strand of SRQL01000095.1, from coordinate 9,132 downwards.
TTTGAACGCTTTTCCGTAAGCCAGTGTGACCGTATGGGGCGAGATGTGCTTGACGTGCTGCCACCACCAGACGTTGTAAGGGTGCTCACACCACTTGAGGAAGATTTCGTCCTCCTGCCCCTGATGTTGCCACCATGCATCATATTCATTCGTCTCCCACAGCATCGAGAACTCACACCAGCGAAGGAAGGCTAAGTTCACCTCGTCTTCATGAATCGTCGCCCCATTCTTGAATAGCAAGTTGAAAAGCCAATTTGGCTCCATATGACAATTACCTAAGAAGAGGTGTAATGGTGATAGCAATCCCAGCTTCGGTACTTTGAGATTCAAGCCTCTATCGACCATGTCGCTCAACAAACTCTTGAGTGATCGTTGTGCCGGAGCATCTTCACGATAATAAAACACGATGGCCAGGAGTATTTCGTTTGCCGCGTCTATATTCTTTCTTTGATAGCGGCTGCTTGTGTGCATATCTGCATGGTGGTCCAGGAGGAAGTAGATCAGATGCCTCATGATCGGGCTGTCGACGGGGTTTGGAGCGTAGAACATCACGGCAAGCGCTAGCACAGAGTCTCCTTCTGGATTGACACTGGCTCCCAACTCCACAAATTTCCGAAAACACTTCGTGTGCTCTTCAATCGTCCTCGTATCTGCTTTCCTAATGCTCTCCTTAATATCCTTCATTCCTAGAGCGCCCACGTACAGAGGCGTGCGTGAGTCACTATTTTTGGACTCCTTGTCTGCCCCGGTCTCCACCGCAATCTGCATGCCTTGAGTGCAGCCGTTGAACAGGGCGACGTGAAGTGGTGTGCATTGAGAATTTCGTGGGCAGGGCTCATCGATGTATTCGCGAAACCCGTCGAAAAGACATTGCCACTGGCGATAATCCATGGTCGGGTCGGCAGCCGCGAAATGCAGGATAGAAAAGACGTCAGAGCTCCTGGTGTAATACTGGATCGTGGCTTCACGGCCGGCTCCATGATCGACAAGAAGCTTGCACATGTCGGGGTCGCTCTGTAGGAAGGCCAGGAAAATAGGAAACGCGCAATGATATCTGCTCAAATAATACTCGAGGATGGATTCGAAGTAGTTGACTCTGCGCAAGAGTTCCTCTGTGCCCATTAACTCCCAGAGCAGGGCTGAGCAAGGGATTGTGAGACTCGCTTTCATGTCCAGTAGCGTTTCCGTGAGGCGCACATTCCCCAAGAAGACAGCGAAATGTAGGGCAGTCGACGATTCGTACATGAATTGGTCTTTATTCGATTGTGCCCTGACCGATCGTGAAAGACGCGGTTTGATAGCGTCGATCTGGCCTCCCCACCGACGAGAAATCTCCAGCGTTCTGAGTGCGGAGGCCGTTGTCTGGTCGTCAACCGCATGAGCAGCCATCCATTTGATTGCAAACGAGTCGTTCTCCCTGGCATCCCGTTTATAAAGCTCCTCAATAGCAACTTCGTACCAAGCTCGGCAACTTTGGCCCAGGCAAGAAAGCGACTCCTGTTTGCTGATGTAAGATATGATTTGGTTCTTTATCTCTGGTGGGAGAAGGACCATAGGGCACATCGACTCGTCAACGCCCCCTCTCCGGGTCATGAGGTCCGCCTCTCGAGCAGGAGAACCCATGTTGCCAAAAAAAAACTGGTCGTTTTCTGTTGGATTGCTGGTCAGATTTTGTCGTCGAGGATGCCAGACATCGGCGCCAACACAGCGTCGTCGCAGAGGACTCGCTCGGCGTGGCACTCAAGAGTCAAGAGTTAAAGCCCTCGTGTCGAAAACTGCGGTCGCCTCCTAACGCAAGTGATGAGAAGCAGCAAAAAATCTAACGAGAGCTCATTATATTGTCTTTTTGTACATATGGGGTCTTGTAGCAATGAGCATGCGAAGTTTGCAAGTCGTACTCGGGGGGTGGTGATTGAGAGAAGTTTGCACATGCTGGCGGCTGCACGTTGCAGGTGATCACGGAGTCACGGGGGTCAGCTGGTCTTATTAGTCATTCCTTGTCGCGCAGAGAATTCACAACAGAAGAACTTGAAGAGTCAAGACCAACATCTGGAGCCAATCATGAGAGACTGCAAGCCATACAGGCACGTCACGTCACACGTACGTCGCAATACGCATATTCAATCAGAACATTTCGGTTTTGTCTATGATTCTCTAAGCTCATCTCAGTCTTCCAGCCTCATGCCTCTGCTATTGGGTCTTGAGTATTTACTTCATAGCACCAACACCGCGATACCAAGATTGGCACCCATTACCAATGAATGACAGATTAACCACGGAACCCCGAGGTCCAAGGACGCATGGATAATGGCGGCGCACAGGTTTTCCTCCCTGCACTAGGGTTTTTCCCGTGCGGTTTATGTAAATAGATGTATGTACTAGATATTAGGTTCGCCTAACTAGAGTAATTTATTATTATATGATAAGACCACATGACTTGCGTCGCAGTGCCTATTTTTGGCGCGCACTGGCACAGCTTCGCGTCACTGCATTTTTGCTCTCATACGCGACCACGACATCATCCATCGCGACGCCGTGACCCTTGCGCGGCCTCTCGAAATCTACCTATCGACACATCATGTCTTCATTCCGTACCTTTGAGGCCCACGAGCCAGCGCCCACGACGATTGATTGGGTCGAGTTTGGCCGCCAAGCGCACGAGGATGGGACCAAGGAGCATGAGAACGCGTTGGAACTTCTCACCAGGGTGAGTTTCTGTGGTCGAGGCGGCCGATGTTGTTCGAAGAAGCTACCTGTCTGACATTTTCTCGTTCTTGAGAAACAGGCCATGAATAGTTGCCCCTGCGCGAAGGGCGTCGAACGGCGCAAATGCACCTGCAAAAACTATGAACAGGTCGCTACCCAAGGGGGCTCGATTTTTAGAGAAGCAATGTATACTTGTCGTTGCGATGTTGGCCGAACATTCAGCAAATGCGACAACGCGTACCATATTCAGGCTCTCGACCTCCAAATATCAAGCTTTGAGGCTTTAGGTAAACTAGATCAGGCTATGAACAACGCTGAATGGATGCTGGAACTGGCTCCTCGCCTCCCAGATGTAAGCAGCTCTGCCTGATTCTTTCAAGGGCTGCGCCATTTTGCTGATCAGTCCCGAGTATCGACTCTAGGGGTACCTTCGTCTGGGAAACATCGCACGGCTGCAAGATAAGGACGAGTATGCCTGGAAGGTGTACACAGATGGAATCGAGGCTAACGAGGAGACTGCATTGGGCTCCTCGCCCATGTTGCAGGTGAGATGACATGGTATTCTTCCCAAGTCGACATGACACAGTCACGTCTGGTGTCTAACGAGTCGGGGCTCAGCAACTATACGTCGCACGCCAACCGCTCAACCGCCGTTTCTTTAGACAAGATCCATTATGCCTGCCCGCCGAGATTGTCACGCGAATCTTCTCGCTTTTTGATTTTACTGAACTTCCGTTCGTGGAACTCTCCTCCTTTCCAACGTATCGATTGCCGACTCGTAGCAAAAAAGTATATGACTGACGCCATGTTATGGTACAGTGTCTGTCTGCGCGTTTGCAAGAAGTGGGCACGCATCCTCACAAGTCCTCTACACAGTACAATCTGGAGGAACATGGTATTTCCCGACGTGAGCACGAGGCGGGCGCCAAGCGTCGATGAGATCAAGAGGATACTGTCCTGGGCAGGAGATGGAGGCGTTAGGAAGATCGAGATACCGAGAGATATGGCGTTCAGTCAAGCAGCGTTGACACTGCTTCTCAAAGGATCACCGAAACTGGAGCATTTCGAAATACTGGATCTGACAGACCTGTGTCTTCCGACGGATGTGAAGATATGGAACCGACTCAAATATGTCTCCATTGATAGTGATCCCGAGGCTTTCTATCACTCTGCAGTGGACCTTCCGGGAGCATACCCCCAAACGTTCCTGGCAAATGCCGCCAGCTCTTTGGAGCATCTCGAGTTCGCGGGGATTCCAGAGCAATGGTTTGATGGGTGGCCATCCAAAATACCCTCTCTCCCCAACCTAAAGACTTTGCGAATCGCTGACGACGACCAGAAACCTGAAGAGGTGGTCCCATTCCCTGTCGTACGTCTCTCCCATCCAAAGAGCTGCTGTAAGCAGCTTTTCTTCTTTTTGCCTTCATCTCTGTCTCCCCCTCTTATATTATCTTATCTGTCTCCCTCCTCTCTTCTTATTTTTCTCCTTCTTCTTCTTTTCCCGCCTTTCTTTTCTACTCTTTGCCGCTACATGTATAGGTCGATGGGGCGAGCCTGAGAGCGAGAAGCTAACTCATTGAGCTCTCTTAGTTCCCTCTCTCCATTGCCTTTCCCAAACTCGAACAGCTTTGGATTGGCCCTTGTATACCATTTCTGGACCCGAACCCCTTGCCGGCTTGGCAACGCATGCGGGATGTTATATGGCCAAACTTGAAAGTACTCGTATTTGAACCTTGTACATCTACATCATCAGACATCTATGCAGAAGAAACCTGTTCGATGCTACGTTTATTGACGGGTCTTATTTCACTACAATATGTTTCTCTCGATCCCGAGGACAATGACGAATGGCCTTGCATTTTCAGCGGCAATACCAATCTGATTTCTGATCGCAACCTTATGGAATATTCAGAATTCCAAAATCTGCGCGTCTTCGAATCGCGAACGATGTGCATCTCGCCCGAGGGAGCTCAAACCTTGCTCTCCGACGCCATCAAGTCTAAACAATTAACATCCTTTTCGATTGTCTTCCCTAACGACCCTCTCATTCGCAACGCTCGCGTCATTGGAGACGTAAATATGCTTCACTTAAAAGGCTACGATTGGTTTCGCGGCGCTTCGTCAATCCATACCTTGGGATGCCATGATTTTCGCTTTCCGTTGTTCCCCATAAACAATGATGAGCGGCCCCTGCCGCAATTCCTGGCTTCATTTCCCAACCTGCGGACGTTAATCATTTGTTCCCCATATTACGACGATGAAGAATTTACGGATCTGGTGGTTTCGATCATCTTGGTCACGCGTCTCAAGACCATTTACATGAGATCTATCCCAGGAGTAAGAGCAGGCTTGCTGAGAGGGATAGCACGAAGCCATGGCGTTCAATTGATTGATGATAAACCGCTACTGTTCGGGCATGAGCCACAGTGGCCTATACCGCTCAAGGATTGAAAGAATGCGTGCTTTTGCACCTCAATTGACTCTTAAGCGAAGTCCATGTGAAATGGGCACATGCAATGGGGCACGTCTTCGGGTGTCGACAGAGAAGAATGACTCACATGAACCATCCCGACGTCGAGCCCTGCAAGCAATTCGATTGTTCTTCCAATGACAGGATTTTTCGTCCCGCCCACGGAGGCGTATGAAAAATGGGATCACAAGTTAAGGCACACGACCCCGTGTGAGAGACGCGACTATCTGTTAGCGCCAACTTCCTCGTCCATCGGCGCATGCCCATGCGTCAACATAAAGTTGCCTCTGCGACCTTTTTTCAGAAGTCACAGGATGGTGTAAGCCGGCCGTAAAGGTTATATGTTTCTGGGTCCGAGATAAGGGTTTCGACGGAGAACAGGAACGCGAGTGAACCATTTCAGACGTCGAGAAAACGACTACGTTTGTTATTTGAAGGGGACGGTTTTCACTCCCCAACAAAATCTTATCTTTTTTCTTGTTTCTGTCTATTTTCTATCTTTTTTCGAGTCTGAATCTGGGCGGATGCTGGATTCCTTGTTTTGTTTTGTTTCTCTCCTAATTACAGGCCAAGTCCCTCTGGTACCTGCGACCTACAACAACTTGAGAAAAGGATGACAAGTTGAACGACAAATGCTTAATTATTAATCAACAATCCAACACATTTCCAAAAGAAATTTCTATCCCCTCAACCCTCCCCTTCCCCTCGGCCTAGCATTCAATGTTCATACGGACGCGCCAGCCCCAAACAAGCAGCCATCTTATAAAACACGTCCACATTACTATACGTACCCCCAAAGCTCTCCTGGCACGGCCCCATCGCATAAACCGGCACATCGGTCAGAGAATGTACTCCGTTCGACTCACTCGTTGACAACGTCCCGTTGACGATAAAGCCCTCCACGCTGTCTTTTATATTAAAGACGTATTCGTGACTATGAGGACCACGCACGGTCGGTCTTCGCGGGCCAGCCTTGTGCACCTTGTAGTCCTCGCGGTGGTCCGGCGCGGCGCCCACACCCCCAGCTATGGCGTACCGTGGCTCCCAGTTGGAGGGGAAGTTGAAGCCCGTGCCATACTTAACTTTGCTGGACTCTTGCTGGACCGTGTACTGGGAGAGACCGGCCTTTTCGTACAGTCCAATGGCGTTGCGCTTCTCTCGGTTGTCATTTTGCTGGGCGAGGTATTCTGTGTCGGCGGAGCCCCAGACGCTGTGCGAGGAGATTAGTGAGGACGCGCGAAGGGCGTTGAAAAGGAACAGTGAAGGATCTTACTCGAATCCGTGGCCGTGGTCGGCTGAGACAACTACAAGAGTCTCGTCGAGAATGTCCATCTCCTTGAGCTTCTTAATGGTGGCGCGAACCGTGTCATCTAGCTCGAGGAGGTCACCCAGGGCGCGGTCATAGTCCAGAACGTGCATTTGCTTATCTACCGACGCAGCTTCCGACATGAGGAAGAAGCCCTTGTCGCCGCCACGCTTATCGAGAACCTCGATGGCCTTGAGCGTCATTTCCTTGAGCCCGGGAAGATCAAGAGCAGAGCCGTTGCCGCCCAGAGGGTCGTTCTTGAAGGCCTTGAGGTTCTCGGTGTAGACGTTGCGGTCTAGCCAGACGGGGAGATCGCCCTGGCAGAAGATCCCGAGGGCTGGTTTGCTGACGTCAATATTTCTTAGGGCCGTCTTGTTCAGGCTGATGGAGTAGTTCTTCTTGGCAAAGGCTTCGTAGTAGTCCTTGCCCTGGTACGAGCCCTTGCCGGGGTAGAACTGCTCGGCACCGGCGCCGAAAAAGACATCGGGGCCACCGTGGTTCGTCCAGGTGTAGTTTGTCATACCGTTGAGGGCCTGGTCGATGAGTGCTCCTAATTCGTCGCGGCGGCGCGTGTGACCAGTGAGGGCGATGGGAGTGGCATCAGCCAGGTAGGAGGTGGAAACGGCACCCCATGCGCCTTTCTGTACGTAGTTGTCAGCTTCCTTTTTTTTTCTGGGACGACGATCGGTTCAATCACCGGCAACGTACCCTGATTCGATGAAAGATCTCGACAATGGTTTCGACCTTGGGGTCATCAAACTCGTCCGGAGAGGAATCCGCGTAGACACTGAGTTTTTGTCAGCCACAGTCAATGCCTCGACCACAAGGCTGCATGACGATGGAGGTCCGGCACTCACCCCATAGCATTCACAGTGCTCTTGTGTCCGGAGTACAGAGCAGAAGCCGAGTTGGCCGAGTCGGTGATGTAGCTGTCAATTGAATGCGTCATCTGGTGGCCGAGGACAGGGAACTCGTCCATCTGCATGCGGGTCTGGTATTTGCCATTGATGCTTTTGTGTCCGAGCAAGCGAGCGGCGGTAATCTGCCAATGCTGTCAGTGTGTGGACTTGTGTGCAAGAATGAGTACGAAAAAAAAAGCAACAAAAAGGGAAAATAGAAGAACGTGGAATGAATGGGCTTACCATGTTGGTCGTCATGCCATCGCCAATAAAGAAAATAACATTCTTGGCCTTGCGCTCCTTGGCAAAAGGCCGAACTAACCATTGCGCCGTGGTCTTCTCGCCATTGTAATACTCCAGCGTGACGGTGTACCTGCCGGGCTCGTCCAGAGAGATCTTGCGGTACGCCTTGGAAGCGACATTGACCACAGAGGGAGTCTTCTTGTCTTGGGCGAACAAATCCTCGTACCACTTGAAAGTCCATTTCTCCAGCTTAGGCTCTTTGATCTTGAAAGCCCTGGTGATATCCTCGGGCTGTCTTTTGTCCTTGGCAATGGTCACCTTAAAGCTTTCGTCAGGCTTGCCATCGTGGGCAGCTTCAGAGCCATTGACCGGTGCGTGGACCTCGACTCGCAAGTCAAAGAGCTGACCGGGGAGGAAGTCGCTCTGGTCAGGTGGGAGAATGCATCCCAGAGTCGGACAGGTTCCTAAGCGCTGGAATGTCTGGGCCGAGACGGTTGAGAGCAAAGCTACCAATGCGGCCACCAAAACGAGAGCGACGTTGCGTTTGGCGAGCATGACTGCGAAGATTCCTCGCTAGGATGGGAATAGCAAAGACTTTCCAACTGATCTGATGAGCTTTGGGAACTCGAAAGGACAAGAAGGACAGAAGAGAGGGCGGGCTTCTATCGGCTTACATACCTGCAACGGCTCGTGGCATCTGTCACATTGATGCGGCATATGACGACGCTTGAACTGTATGCAACAGCCAGTCTCGCTCATTTTAGACCAATCGACGGAGACCGATCGACGGAATAGCCAGCCCAATACCATCTTTTGCTCCAGCCATGACGATTTAATGTTAGCCCGTCTGATGCATCAGATCTTCTGCAGCAGACTGGGGATTTCGGGTACAAGACCAAAGTGATGCAACCAAGGGCCGTACAGATTGAAGCACGAGGGCACGTGCTAGACTCAGACGCGTGTCAAATATGTAGCTATGTAATATGATGAGAAGAGGGCAAAAAATACACAGCAACTCTAGAGTCTGGATCCGTGCAATTCCGATGGGGTGTGTACACTGTAGATGGGAACACAAAGTGTAGCACTCGTGATCGTGATTTGCTACATAGTGGCTGCTTTCGCGCAACACATTGAAGGAGAAAGAGACCGGCTGTCAGCCACAGTTGTAAAGCAGAGACCAACCAGCGTGTCTTCACGACTCACATTGGTGGTTCTTCACCCGTGTGTCGCTGGTGCTCGTTGTGAAGAACAAGACGATGACGCCTAGACGCAAATCGAAATCGAGAAAAGCGGTTATGTACAATTTAGCAGACTATGAGGTGACAGAGATGGACTGGAAGAAAAGAACGTAAAAAAGTTGAAAGAGAGGCAAACGGAGATAACGTTGATACGCGGACTTGTTGAAATACATATGAGCGTTACTCCGCGAACTGTAAAAGTTTACTCGGCGAACTGTTTTTGCCAAATCGCTCCACAATTTTAGGACTCCTTTGTACCTTCGCCAAATC